>JASVEL010006365.1:0-167500 GCA_032618575.1 Nicotiana noctiflora | reverse complement strand
AATAAAATAAAATTAACTATAACAAAAAATGAAAAAAGAAGAAGAAAAACTACCTATTCAAATCGGTGAGTAGTTTCAAGTTGGCGTTTTAAAATAAAAAATAAAATAAAAAAATAAAAATTAATATTTCAAGTTGGGGAGTAGTTTCAAGTTGGAGTTTATAATTGTTTTAAAATAAAATAAAAAACAAAAATAAAGCAATAAAAATTATTGTGTGCAGTAGCTTCTTTCTAATATTCTATATTCTATATATCTTCTATATATTAAAAGGAGAGAATAAAGCCTTATCCTTACGCCAGATGATAGCCTAGAAAAACATCTTATGGAATAATAATTTAATAACAAAGAAATTATCTATTAAAAATTAACAAAAATATTAATTGCTAATAAAATAATGAAAAATAAATATATAAAAAATAAATACCTATTTAAATTTTGTGGTAGTACTTTTAAGTTTGAGTTTTTAAATTAATTTAAAATAAAAAGAAGAAACAATTACCTATAAAAAACAAAAAAAGAGAACAAAAATTACCCATTCAGGTTGGGAAGTAGTTTCAAGTTGGAGTTTTGAAAAAAAAAAAAATTTAAAAAAATAATGAATTACCAATTCAAATTGGGGAGTAGTTTTAAATTGTAGTTTTAAAATTATTTAAATAAAAATTGATATATCTATTTATATTTAAATAAAAATTGATAAATCTATTTATATATAATATACATATAAATTACAAAAATAATAAAATAAAAAATTATATATATATATATATATATTGATTACTTTATTTGGATTAATAAATATAGATATCGTATAATTAAATATGATAAAAAAATGAAAAATCAATATATAAAAAATAACTACCCGTTCAAATTGGGTGGGAGTAGTTTCAAGTTTGAGTTTTTAAATTATTTTAAAATAAAAAGAAAAAAAAAAAAAAGAAAATTATCAACAAAAAAAATGAAAAAAGAGAAGAAAAACTACCCATTCAAATCGGGAAGTAGTTTCAAGTTATAATATTATAAAATAAAATAATAAATTACTAATTCAAATTAGGGAGTAGTTTCAAATTAGAATTTTAACATTATTTTAAAATAAAATAAAATAAATGTATATATATATATATATATATATATATATATATATATATATATATATATATATATATATATATATATATATATATATGAGAGTCAAAGAAATCTATATCTATTTATATATAATATGGAGAGGCAAAAAAATGTTATAATGACAAGTGTCATAATTTCTATTAACAATATAACTACACTAAATATTGGATAATATAATAAATAAAAATACATAACGAAAAAATTATTTGATGATTGTATAAGTCCTTTTAATTTAATGGAGATTGGATTTATTAAAATTTAGACAATATCTATTCTATTTATGTAGAATATGATAATCAAATAATTGTGATAATTCCAAATGGAACATCGAAAAATTAATAAAGTGACAAATATTTTTTAATATTGACCGCGCATCGCGCGGGTACGATTACTAGTCTATATATTATTAAAAGGAGAGGATAAAGCATTCTCCTTAAGCCAAGTGGCAGCATTAAAAAAGCCACGTGGCATAATTAGTTACTAAGTAGTTTTTAAGTTAATAATTAGTTATTAGTTATTATATTTGAATTTAAATATCTATAAAAATAAAAAAATAAAAGAAAAAAACTACCACACACACAGAAACATTATATATATATATATATGGTTACTTTATTTTAATTAATAAATTTAGATATCTCATAATTAGTTATAATAAAAAATTCAAAAATATAAATATATAAAAAATAACTACACATTCAAAATGGGTGGGAGTAGTTTCAAGTTAGAATGTTAAAATTATTTTAAATAGAAAAAAATAGAAAAAAAATCAATTTTAAGTATAATAATAAAAACGAAAGAAGAAGAAGAAAAACTACCCATTCAAATCGGTGAGTAGTTTCAAGTTGGAGTTTTAAAATGAAAAAATGAAATTAAAAAAATAATAATTACCTTTTTAGATTGGGGAATAGTTTCAAGTTGGAGTTTATAATTGTTTTAAAATAAAAAAAAACAAAAATAAAGCAATAAAAAAAAAATTTGATTCAAATAGTGGAGTAGTTTCTTTCTAATATTCTATATCTTATATTCTATATAACTTCTATATCTATATATTATTAAAAGGAGAGTATAAAGCTCTCTCCTTATGCCAAGTGGTAGTCTAGAAAAATACCTTATGAAATAATTAGTCAATAAAAAAGAAATTATCTATTAAAAATTAACAAAGAAATTAACTACCTAAATTAACTACTAAAACGTGGGGGAGAGTTGATTTAGGTTAGTTAATTTCTTTATTTTATTTTTTAAAATTATTTTCTTTTTTATTTTATAAAATAAAAAGTATATCTATTCATTAAAATGGAGAAAAATATAATAAAATTAAAAATAAAAATAAATATTTTCAATAGTAATAAAATATATATCTCCTATTATATTATAAAAAAATAGCATGCAAAAATATTAAACAATTAATATATTAATATTCTATCTATATATTATTAAATGTCAAAGAAAAAGACACCACATTAATACAAGTGATAGCCTAGATAAAAGCCATATGACATAATTAGTTAATAACAAAAAATTTTTTATTAAAAATTTACAAAGAAATTAACTACTAAAATATCGGTGAGGTTGGGTATATCGTATTGACAAATAAAATTTAGTAAAGCAATACAATCTAATAATATCAAACAAGAATAATTATAACTTAATTTTTTCTTTTTAATATTGACCGCGCATCGCGCGGGTACGATTACTAGTATTATTAAAAGGAGAGGATAATGCCATCTCCTTAAGCCAAGTGGAAGCATAAATAAAAGCCACATGGCATATTTAGTTACTAATTAGGTTTTTAGTTAATAATTAGTTATTAGTTATTATATTTGAATTTAAATGTGTATAAAAATAAAAATAATGAAAAATAAAAACTACATATATATGTGTATATATATATATATATATATATATATATATATATATATATATATATATATATATATAAGAAACAAATATATATAATTAATTATAATAAAAAATAAAAAATCTAAAAAAATAAAAAAAATAACTACACATTCAATTTGGGTGGGAGTGGTTTCAAGTTGGAGTGTTAAAATTATTTTAAAATAAGAAACAAAATAAAATAAAATAAAATTAACTATAACAAAAAACGAAAAAAGAAGAAGAAAAACTACCTATTCAAATCGGTGAGTAGTTTCAAGTTGGAGTTTTAAAATAAAAAATAAAATAAAAAAATAAAAAATAATATTTCAAGTTGGGGAGTAGTTTCAAGTTGGAGTTTATAATTGTTTTAAAATAAAATAAAAAACAAAAATAAAGCAATAAAAATTATTGTGTGGAGTAGTTTCTTTCTAATATTCTATATTCTATATATCTTCTATATATTAAAAGGAGAGAATAAAGCCTTATCCTTACGCCAAATGATAGCCTAGAAAAACATCTTATGGAATAATTATTTAATAACAAAGAAATTATCTATTAAAAATTAACAAAAAAATTAACTGCTAAAATATGGAGGGGGTGGCGGGAGTTGTTTAGGTTAGTTTTTCTTTATTTTATTTTTTAAAATCATTTTCTTTTTAATGTTTTTAAGTAAAAAGTATATCTGTTCATTAAAATTCAAACAATATTTTGATAAAAATATAATAAAATTTAAAATAAAAAATAAATATTTCAAGAGTAATAAAATGTATATCTTCTATTATATTACAAAAAAATAGCAGACAGAAATATTCAACAAGTAATATGCTAATAACCTACCTATATATATTATTAAAAGCCAAAGAAAAAGTCACCATATTAATACAAGTGGTAGCCTAGATAAAAGCCACATGATATAATTAGTTAATAATAAAAAATTATTTATTAAAAATTAACAAAAAAAAAATTAATCACTCAAATATCGGTGAGGGTTGGGTATATCGTATTGACAAATAAAATGACAACTGAAATTTAGTAAAGCAATACGGTATATAGTATCAAACAATAATAATTATAATTTAATTTTTTCTTTTTAATATTGATCGCGCATCATGCCGGTACGACTACTAGTTTGAAATAAAAGAGAAAGAATGTAAAAAAAATAATACATCCAAAGAAGAAAATAAAGAGAATTTGAAAAATCACTTCGTAATTAAATCATATAGTTATCAGCACCTCCTTTTAAATTGAAGAACCTAACTACTCCATTCCAATTATAACAATCTATGATGACCAAATAATTATTTTTTAAAGAAAAAAAAGGTCCAAGACAGTATATTTAATTTCAGCCAATTATACCATCCAATTAAATATGGCTTTCCAAACAGGATCAAAATCACATTTTCGTCGCATTACACGTGAATATAATTTGGAATGTGCTAGGCCTAGTCATTTCATAATTTCGTTCCGCCACCTAATATAAAACTCTTTCAATAATTAGAAAATTCTGATCAATAAGGCTCTTACTCTTCTACCCTCTAGTTAGGAAAACAACTTTGACAAGATAGTCTCAAAAAAATAAACTTTCCCTAGATTCTTCATTGCTTCGTTTCCATGTCATTCTTATTATGTCATTATATTTTTTGTCTTGTTCTTATTATTTCCAGTAGGATCTTGACTTGACCTCGTTACTGTTTTAGCGAGGTTAGTCTTGATATTTACTGAATATCGTTATGATGTACTTATATTATACTTCTGTACATGTTCTATGCAAACCTAAGTATATCTTATCAGCCTCGCTGTTAGTGTGTGGAGTGACAAGAAAATTCTAATTAACGAGGCACATATACCCTCTCCCTCTAGTCACAAATTTTAAGAAAATGTACAAGGTAATATTTCCCCTCGATGGATAAATAGGGTAGCATTTGTTAGAATCATGTAAAGAACTTTTCAGACTGATGAATATATATATATATATATATATATATATATATATATATATATATATATATATATATACTTAAAAATAGACCTATCGCAATAGTTATATAGCAAAAATTATGTATACATTGCAATAAAATATTTATGGCATCATTTACGACCGTCGCATGTTCCTATCAGGTCTACTGATATAGTTAGCAGAATAAATCGTTGCATTAGGGATTAAATCGCCGCTATAGATTAATGTATCGTGACAGTTCCCTGAACTGTTGCAACATACCCACTTTAGCAACGGTTTCTGAAAAAAAGGGCTATTGGGTCGGTTGGGCTTTCCCTCCCCATTTTCCCTCTTTATCGCGCCTTTTTTTTAGAGCAGGGAGACTAAAAAATACAAAGAAAAACTAAAAGTCCTAACACAAATACAAAGAACAAAAAGCCTAAAGTTTGATTCAAGCCCTAAATGACATATCTTCTTCTCTTCTTCTCCATCGACGCTACAGATCGATTACCACCAGAAAAGGCTCGCGGGAAAGAGAGATTAAGAGGTTCTTCTCTCTCTATCTCTCTCTTATTCAAAACTACCTTTTCTTCTTACTTATTATTTGCTCTCATTCATCGACAGAGAGTTTTTTGAGGCAGTTTGAAGCTATCTAAATCTTTCTTTACACTGGGTAAGATTCATTTTATATATTTTTTTTATTTTGCTAGTAAAAGACAAATTGGAAATAAATTATTGGGGTAATTATTCTATATTTGTCATCTTCAGTGTGAAATTGGATCCGGTTATGATATTAGTAATTTTTGTTCACTTTTATGAATACATGTGGTTTACAATCAAAAGCCTCTGTATATATATATAAACGATAATCTCAAAAAATAACTGTCTCGGCCTAAACCGATGGGCCGCGACGGGCACCCGGTACCTTACTCAACCGAGTACCAATATAACGTATCTTTCATGTCATATTATCATAGATAACTGAGCCGGAAGGCTGCCGTGAGATAAGTAAAATACAACATGCGATACCAACTTATACATAAGACATACAGACCTATAAGACTAAAATAATCACTCGTATACTGAACATATGGCGACAAGGCCATACAATCTTTTACGTACATGACATATCTGTCTACAAGCCTTTAAGATTACCTAATTTTCATAAAGGTCGGGACAGAGTCCCACCATACCAAACAATACACGTCTAAATCATACTAACCAGACAAGCAACTCCGAAGCAAATGGAGCGCACCAACATCTTCTGCTAAGTTGATAGCCTACCTGGAGGGCTCTCGACCTGTACCTATCAGGACCTGCGGGCATGAAATGCAGCGTCCCCAAGAAAAAGGGACGTCGGTACAAATAATGTACCGAGCATGTAAGGCACAAAAATAAGTACATAACAGACATGGAAGAAATATTGAGTAAATGACTCAACCTGTAAGTCTGGATAACTTTGTAAATCGTGAAATAATTATAGTGTCATGCATATACATATGAATGTCATGTCATGCATAGGTACATGTAGTAACTATGGAATGGTAAAGGAAGAATACGATAAAAATGAGAAGGGATGAGGTTGCACTTATTCAAAGCCTAAAGATTGCTATGATTCCAGAACATTAAGCAGACACGACGTCAAGGAGAGAAAGTAAGTGTTCCGGCCCGTGATGTTTTTGATAAATAAAGAGCCAGTGCCCGACCTAAGTTAAGCCTACTGTGGTCGAGCGCCTATGAGCAAGCCCAGCATGGCCGAGATACATAGCCTAGTATGACCGAACGCCTATGAGCGAGCCTACTACGGCAGAGCATATATGTATACACCGAGCCTATAGGGTCGGACAACTATTTTACTTTGTATATCGAAAGAGTAGAGTCAGTACCAACAGGTAAGCATATCTTCATATTATCTTTGGCTCGCAGTTGCTTTTAGTTATTATATTATCAATTCAATTTCAGCTTCAGTATATTTCCTTCATACTCGGTACATTATTTTGTACTGACGTTCCTTTTCTGAGGGCGATGCAATACATGCGTGCAGGTTTAGACAGACAGACGGGTAGAAGGTGTTGCCCGAGTTCAGCTTGACTGGAAAGCTCCATGCCCTTCGGAGTTACTGAGTCTAGAGCTTTATGTACGTCTTGTGTATATATGTATATATGGTATGAGTAAGTCGGGGCCCTATTCCGATCAAAGTATATCTATCACTAGATGCTTGTAGACATATCATGTCAGTTAGTGTAGTATGTTGGGCTTGTATGCCTTTT
Source organism: Nicotiana noctiflora (assembly GCA_032618575.1). Taxonomy (NCBI): domain Eukaryota; kingdom Viridiplantae; phylum Streptophyta; class Magnoliopsida; order Solanales; family Solanaceae; genus Nicotiana; species Nicotiana noctiflora. The sequence goes on along the minus strand of JASVEL010006365.1, from coordinate 160,288 downwards.
ATGTATATTTTATTGGTTTGCTAGTTGTAATAGTTATGATGGCCTTGTCAGCCCAACATTATATTGATGTTTAGTCAGCATTTGCAGTTGTCTTGCCATGGGCCCAGAGGTTAAGTTATATGTCGAGCCTACTCTAGCTGAGCGCCTATGAGCGAGCCCAGTTGGCCTAGATACAGAGCCTAGTATGGTCGAGCGCCTACGAGTGATCCTACTACGGCAAAACAGTTATATATGTACTGAGTCTTATAGGGCCAGACAACTATTTTACTTACTATATTGAGAGCGTTGAGTGAGTATTAGCAGGTAAGCATATCTTCAGATTATATTTGACTCCCAGTTGCTTTCAGTTATTATATTATCAGTTCAATTTCAGCTTCAGTATATTGCCTTACATACTCGATACATTATTTCATACCGGCGTCCCTTTTTTGGGGGAATTGCATTTCATGCGTGCCGGTTCAGGCAGACAGACACGTAGACATACTCATTAGGTGTTGCCCGAGTTCAGCTTGATCGATAAGCTCCATGCCCTTCGGAGTTGCCGGGTCTAGAGCTTTATGTACGTTTTCTGTATATATGTATATATGTTATGAGTTGGTCGAGACCCCGTTCCGATCACAATATATCTATCAGTAGAGGCTTGTAGACATATGCAGTATGTCGGGCTTGTAGGCCTTATCTCTCTCTATATATATATATATATATATATATTGTTGGTTTTGCCAGCTGTAGTAATTATGAAGGCTATGTCGACCCAGCGTTATATTGATGTTTAGTCGGCATTCGCAATTTTCTTGCAATGCGGCCCATGGACAATGTATGACATTATATATTTAGAGTCGCTCAATTGCAAGTTGGTACGCAAGGATAGGTGAGGTACCGGGTGCCGGTCTCACCCCCTAGGTTCGGGGATATATATATATATATATATATATATATATATATATATATATATATATATATGTATATTGTACTGATATTTTACTCAACAATGAAATCTTTATAATGGATTAGTTACCACCAGAACTATTCAGGCAAATCTTGATGTACAATTAGTTTGTCTTCTATATAGATGTTGGCTTGTGAAAATGTGTTCCTTTTCCAACATTTTCCATATGCAGTTTTGTCTCTTCATAGTCATCTGTGAATCAATCATTACATCATTATTTCTCATGAATAGCAGTGTGTTTATTGGAAAATAGACAGTCAGCTTTCTAAGTTCACCCCTTTTGATTCCAAAAACTTCAATGGTAGGACATGAGAAGTTAACTCTTTCCTTTTTTTTTTTTTTGGGCTGACTAACATGGGATGTAGGGTGTTGGATTTTAATCACAATACCAATTGATATAAAAGTCATTTTGAGTCATTGGCATCGATTTTGCCTCATTATTTTGGCTAGCTATATACCTGAATAATGAAGGGACATATACAAGATCAGTGGCAGATGCACGTGGTGGTAAACAGATTCAATTGAACCGGCTTCATAAACAAATAATGTTTTGTATATGTATAAATTAGGATTAAAGTTACGCAAATTTTGTATAAATATTTTATTTGAACCTACTTAATAACTACTACTATTTTACGATTAAAGTTATGTATTTTTAAGATTGAATCCGCTCACACAAAATCTTGGATCCGCCACTATACAAGACACAGTGTTTTGATTCCTAAAATAATTCTAGATATAATTAGTAGGTATTTTTATTTTGGTTAGTAGTAGAAAGTAAAAGTAATTCACTCCAAATTTTCCCAAATATATGTCATAGCTAAAACTTGTAAACAAGAAGGCCTTTTACTCGATAATAAAATTAAAAAATAAAAATGTTGGATACCATAGAAGTTAATGAATTAATTAACTAATAAACCTTTTTCCTTATTGAAAAGTACAGCTAAATCACATATATAATCAAGTACCCATAGTAAGAGAAATTACAATTAACTAAAAATTAATAGTCTAAGTAAGATCCCCAAAACCCTAACAAGGTTACCATGCACATTATTTTGACCACTGCTAGTAAAAATATAGAGCTCTATGTATATATATGTCTAGTAGCGAATAGATAAGACTACTTGAAGGGGTTATTGGGTTGGTAGTCTTTACAGTTTTCATCAGTTTGAATTGAACTCCATTCCCATAATCTGTCTGAAAAAGATGAGGACGACGACTGAAGAGATCCTTGGAACAATAAAGATTGAGGCTGCGCATGTTGTGGTAATACTTGTTGCTGCAAAAATTGCTGGGATGCACCAGCAGGAATATGGTTAATGGGATTATTATGAAAATTCTGATTATGAAACACGACCTGCTGATCTAAGTTGATTAGTTTGTGGAGATCATCGACTACAGCACCAGTACTACTCGGTGAGACAAACGAAGCAAAAGGCGATAAGGAGCTGGATGTTGTAAGGAGGGCTGAAGTGACTGCGCCCCGAGCCATGGGGTCTAAAGCGATGGAATTGTTGTAAGAATTTGAAAGAGAATTGAGGCCAAGAGATGTAGCAACGTGATGATGATGGTGGTGATGATCAGTGCTAGTACTGCTTGCACTTGTTTCAGTACTCAATTTTTCATCAATTTGCTGTTGTTGATGGGAGGATTGACCTACTACATATGGAGAGATCAGTGAATTTTGTACTACTTGTTGATGGTGTTGTTTCTTGATTGAATTAGTTGTCCCTCTTGAGGAAGAAGAAGATGATGCCCTTATTGTGGGAAGTGATTGAGGGAGAGATGGATGGTCTTCCACTCCGGATCTTTTATGGACACGACAAAGTGAAATTTCAGCCTGAAAAACATCATATAGATTCATTCAATAACTTACAAAACAATCGAAATTTAATCTCCGGTGAATAAAGAAAAAAAGACCAGGAGGTCATAAATTCGTAACTTCCATGCATGTTAATATATTGGATCTAAGTTTTCGTCATGGGCATTTAAAAATTAAACTCACCTAAATTTATGATTAAATTAATCCCTTGTCAACTTGGTAAACTACCTACATTTCTTCTATTCACATTTTTCTTCCTCATATATATGTTGCTCTTTTCATCTTCTATGAGCTTAATCTTAAGGATCTAGACTTTTGTGAAACATTGAGAATGAAAAATTGGTAGTATTAGGTTTTCTAATGAACCATTAATTGGAGCTAACATTGATTAATTCTGTAGCAATTCCCACTTTTGAATAAACAGTAGGTCAATAGTCAAGCTTGATATGCACATCTTTGTAACCAAGAACACCATAAAACGGTCAAGAAATGAGTAATTTGTGAAGTTACTCTTATTTTAGAGCAAGTAATTGAATTCATTACCTTTTGTAGGCGTTCAGTCTCATGCTGTGGCAGACGATATTCATTCATAATCCAACTAGTTCTAATCCCCTTAGGAGCTTTGCCGGAGTAGAAAACCAATGTCTTTTTCAGGCCAATCGACCGCGAATTCTCGCTTCGAATCATTCTATCAGCTCCAGTAGCTTTCCAGTAACCTGACGTTGTTACCCTATTAGGTCTGTCACCATTTCTGTACTTCCGATCTCTTGGTACATAGAAATACCATTCCTTCTCTCCAATTGCTGCCAACGCTAAAACCAACAAAGCAAACCAAGTTATAAAACTTAGTTCAAGAAAACCCCCTAAACACTTCCAAAATTATGTATTAGCTTGCACCAAGGTTCAAGAGGTGGATGCAATCTTTGTACCATTTGGCTCCACTAAACTTAGTATATTCGACGTGGAACATAGATACGAGAAATCACTAAAATTTCAACAAATTCTGAACTCATAATTTTAAAAGTACGACAAGTTAAAGAACGAAAGGTTAAACCCATCAAGTTTGAAAAATTTAAATCCGCCTCTACTAACTAGTACCAACATCAATATGGAGAAAGAGTGAGAAGAAAAAAGAGAGATTGGAATTCAATGATAGATAGAGGGAGAGCAGAAAATTAATATATATATACCTGGAAGCTCCCAAGGGTCATAGCGATAAAGGTCAAGAAAAGTGATGAGTTCAACATTAAAACGCTTGCCTTCAACCTTACGGCGAAGATAAAACTCTACCAGTTCTTCTTCTGTAGGGTGGAAACGAAAACCAGGCATGACCATGTCATGTTCATGATCATCATCATCATCATCTTTAATGGTGTTGTTAATGTTGTTGATGGTGTTATCTTGTTGCTCATGTTGTTGGCTTTGGCTCATGATGATACTTGTAAATGGGACAATTGCCATAAAAATACTAAACTAGTATGAACTTTAATTTCTTTAGTAACAGTAACTTGTCATAAAGGTAATCCAACTCCCAATTATCTTTAGGCAAAAAAGTGGAGTTGCTTCGTCCCCTTTATATTACCTGGATTTATTGTACGATAATGCAAGCTGTGGATGAGAGATATGAATAGAAAACAAACCCACACAAGTCAAAGTCTTAACTATAGTCCTCTCTCTTACTCTAGAGGGTAGAAGAAAATGTGGAGTTTTTTTTTTTTTTGGAGGGGGTGGGGTAGGAGTTATTAGAAAGATCTACATAGCTATCAGACCCTACATGAGAAGATGTTGAGTTAAGATGAGAAAAAGACTTCACAAAAAAATATGACAGGGTGTCTAGCGGTGGGTTTGGAGCTTTCTTAATTATCCCTATTAAAGTTACTTTAGTTTTGTTACTAGTACTACTTTCTTACCCAAGATTTCACATTCAAGAGTTATCTCTAACGACTTTAATATGAAAAGTGTATGAGTACTGAGAATTTGATGATTAACAAAGTTTGTTTAGATGAAATGCTTTAAGAGCAAGGTCCTCACCATAGCTGTTTAACTGTTTTAAGAATCAACTCTTTAAGGTTGATGATAGTACGTTTTTGCAAGACAGTAACTTTATCTTAAAGTTATCCAGGTCCGAGTTTGTTAGACGAGGACTGCTAAATATGATAAGTGTTGCTCCCCAGGAAGATACACTTGCATAAGGGAGAGACAATAGTCCTAAGCCTTGTGGAGTTTTTGGAGCATTAGGAATCCTATCGAACGAGAAGCTGATGATGCATAGGATTCCTAAAAGAATTCGGATTCTACAGAATTTAAATACAACATCTTTTTAGACTGCCGAGATCAACATTTTACAAGTCAACTGAAGAACTACATTTCATATACTTAACTCGGGTGTCGGTTTTGTGTTCATCTTCAGTCATTCTAGTAAATGTATTTTAGGAAATCAAGTTGTACTCAAAGTGTCATATACAGTCAGTGAATTGGAGTGAGTCTTTGATTTTGCAAGTTATAGTAACTTATAAATCAAATAGTTGAAGTATGAGAATTGGAAAGTATTGAGCTAAAGAATTTATAATCGATACATTTGGCTCATTGTTCTAGTAAAGTTAAAGCTAAAATCTTACGTGGTAGGTCGTGGTTTTTTACCTTTTGAGCCGGGTGATTTTCCATATAAAATTATTATGTTTACTTTAATGTTTATTTTACCTTATGCGTAATAAGTAAGGTAATGAACCAAGTTCTTTAGTAATCCATAAAAGCACTCAAACTAACAAGTGGTATCAAAGCAAGTTCTTTCATACACGATTAACACTTAGAGAGATCTTGGAAGCAAAATGAGTGATCCACCTGGATTTAACAAAGGATAGTCAACTACTAGAGCACCTCTATTTAATGAAAAATACTAGTCGGTGAAAAGCAAGAATGCATGATTTCCTGATGGCTAAAAACTATGAACTGTGGACCATAGTAAACCAAGGTCCACTAACTCCTACAAATCAAAACTGGCAAAATAAAAATGTTCTCAAGACCCCTATGAATTTGTAGCAGAAGATTTCTAAATGATGGAGAAGAATACAAAGGCTAAGAAAATTCTTACCTATTGACTTAGTTCTGATGAGTACAACAAGATATTAGCTTGCTCTAATGCAAAGGAGATCTGGGATGCACTTGAAACTGCTCATGAAGGAACAAACCAAGTGAAGAAATCAAGGATTAAATTTCTTACGAGGAACTATGAGCTCTTCTCTATGAAGGAGTTTGAGCCCATCCAAGAGATGATGACTAGGTTTACTATAATAACAAATAAACTGAAATCACTTGGAAAGGTATTTACTTCAGAAGACTTGGTTAAAAAAGTTCTAAGGATTCTTCTAGCTTCAAAGGAATCAAAAGTCACAGCTATTTAGGAAGCCAAGGAGCTGGATATGATCTCTATTGATGAGTTGTTCGAAAACTTAAAGACTCATAAGATGAGAAAGATAAAATATGTAAGGAAGAACCAATAAGGGATATGGTAGTGTTTCTTAAGGCATCTGAAAAAGATTTGACAGAAATGATCCTGACCTAGCAATGTTTGATAAGTTCATGAGGAATTCCAAAAATGCATCTAAGAGAGAGAACAGTGGTAAGCCTAAGAAAATCGATAAATCCACTTATGATGGGTGATACAAATGCAAAGAGCTAGATCATATGGTCAAAGACTTCCAAATGTGGGAAAGTGGAAGAAAGAAAGAGCTGAAAAGGTGAAACGGGAAAACTGAGAGAGAAAGGTCCAAACAACAAAAAAATTCTAGGTAAGGATTCACTGAAACAAGGAAGCAGTCTTTTCTAACATTATATGAGGACAATAGAAGTGATAAAGAGGAAGATAAAGAGGATGGGGCCACAAGTCTCTATGATGTAATTGATGCACATCAGATAGTGGGAATAGAACCTCCAGTACATCTTGGTATGCACATTGGAAGGTCTCCTCTATTTGATGGACATCACTATGATAAATAAAAGATGCATATGGAAACATTCCTTCAAACCACTAACTTTGATCTATGGTTGATTATCATTCATGGACCAATCATCCCCATGAGAGTGGATAGAGAAAGAAACAAATATAACAAGAGTGAAGAGGATTATAATAATAAACATCGTCAGGTAATCCAAAAAAAATACTAAGTCAAAGGACCTACACTACAAGGTGTCATCTTGCATTTCTGCTCATGATATATGGATGACATTGGAAGCTGATTTTGGAGATGAAAACCTCGAAGTGGCGCTGATAGCAATTGAGAAAGGCCAAACAGAAGAAGAAGTGATTGGGATGATGGCCATGAGTGATTCAGAGACTCAAGATGAAACAAACCAGGTAAATATCTTTAACTTGAAAGAAACCATTCATGTTATGTTTAAAAAACAGTTAGTGGCCATAATTGTGACCATGATATGGACAAGATGAGTGTTGGAACTGATCAATTATTAAGCAACATTTTATGTATTAAACTTGACCTCAAAGAATTTGAATCTGACAAAGCTGATCTTGAAGGACATCCCAAGACCTTCAGAACTAGGTTTTTTAGCTCATTTCAAAAAATGATAAGTCATTTGATACACACGGTAAAGAAAAAATGAGTGATATGCAAGATAATCTTCCAAACGGAAATAAAAGAGGCTAAAGATCAGCTTATTGTAGAAGCATGTGTTGCAACTTAGGAGAAAATAGTAGATACCACCAATGTTATACATATGGTTGGGGGGAAGCTGAGAAAGAACTAGTGAATAAATAGGCTTTAGATGGCCTCTCTTTCAGTTGGACTAAGGATGAGGATGATGATGGAGGTGAGGAAGAAGGATGAGTGGTGGCTAGTCATGAGAAGCTTCAGGGTTACGACATGGCTCAAGATACCGATGAGAAAAAGAGTGATAATGAGGGGGAATTTGGTCCAGAAGATAATTTAGATGAAAAAGTGGGGGATTCCAAAGAGAGGAAGAAAAACATAGTGAGGAAAAAGGTGAGGAAGAACAAAAGCGAAGTGAATGTGAGTGAGAAAGAGAATGCAAATGGGGAATATATAGGCTCTATGGCTTAAGATGCCACTGAATATTCCCTCTTTAGGTTCTAACAATTACTTGAAGAAAAAATAGCTAGCCATAGACAACAATGTGGACACTGGAATTGTGGTCACAAGGAAGTTCTCTTAGAAGTTTGAGTTACATGCTCATCAGAAGGTGTACAAGACAGATATGAGTCGTTTTCAAAAGCTGTTATTTCACTTTGTCAACTCATGCATATTGTAGAGATATGAGAGAAAGCAAGAGTACCTTGTTAGACATGGTTGTAATGGAATTACTTGATACTGGTAGAACTATCAATCTCCCTAGCTTGATGATTCAGTACATGGCAAGGGCTGTAGGCACCTCCAAGTTAACTTCCAAGCCTAAGCATAATATGCCTTATGATTTCTTGTTGATTGAGCTGTTTGGAAAGCTAATATTATCTTTTTTGAGCTTATGTTAGGAAACCACAGTGAGTTTCAGATGATGTTACCCTCAAGCAGTATGGCTATAAAAGGATCAAGGCTAGGGGACCAACAAGTTCTGTTGTTCTACATGTTAGCAGCAGGACAATATGATGAGTTGAGAAAAGAAAATAGGCAGCTTAGAGAGGAGCTCAGAAAGGATAGAGAGGCTCATGCCAACAGATTGCCACCCTTATGAAAGTCTTGACCCTATTTCCTCTCACATTTGACCCTAGTTCTTCAGCCTTTGTATTTAGCTTATTATGTTATCCAAATGGTGCTTTAGCTCTTTTTTCTTTTGTTCTAGTTTTGAGTAGGTTGCAGGATGTTTAGTTTATTTTGCTCTAATATTTTAAGTTAAGTTCCTAGGCTTATTTTGGCACTGCAAAATGACTTTTCTTATAATATTTTAATGCTTCGCACATGGTTATATCATCAACTTAATTTATTTGCTTTGATAATTCTTGAACTTGTGTTGTAGCCTAAATGGCCATAAATCTTTCATTACCTGTGCTTAGTCTGCCTAACATCTTTTTGTTATTTTTTCGATGATGCCAAAAGGGGAAAGATAGAGTTAGAGGTGTTGGTGTTGATGTACTTGTTTGTATGCTATTTGTATAGATGTTGTATCTATTCTAGTCCTAGTGTGCTGATATGATGATATGAGGTGATTACCTGGTTTTAATGTGCATAAAGCTTTCATCATAAAAAGGAGAATTTGTTTAGTATTGAGATTTTGATTATTAACAAAGTTTGTTAAGATGAAATGCTCTAAGAACCAGGTTCTCAACGTAGCTGCTTAACTACTCTAAGATCCAGCTCGTCAAGGTTGATGATAGCATATTTTGCAAGATAGTAACTTTATCTCAAAGTTACCCAGGTTCGAGTTTGTTGAAAGAGGGTTACTAAACATGATAAGGGTTGTTGTCCAAGAAGATACACATTTTGATAAGTGAGAGACAAGAGTCCCAAAACTTGTAGAGTCTTTAAGGAGTAGGAGTCCTATTAAATACTATCTTTTTGGACCGCTAAGATCAGCTTTTACACATCAAGTGAAGAACTACATTTTCATATAGCCAAGTCAAGTACTTGTGTTGTGTTCTTCTTGAGTGAGTCTAGTAAATATGTTTTAGGAATTCGAGTTGTAACCAAAGTGTCATATACATCACTGAGTTGGAGAGTGTGTTTGATTTTGCAAGTTAGAGTAACTTGTAATCCAATAGTTGAAGTAAGAGAACTCTAGAGTATTGTGCTACAAATTTGTGTTTGATACATTTTGGCCTATTATTCTAGTGAAGTTGAAACTAAAATCCTACGTGGTAGGTCGTGATTTTTGCACCTTTTGAGCCCGGTATATTTTACATAAAAATTGATATGTTTACTTTAGTGTTTATTTTATTTTACGCGCAAGGAGTAAGGTTTAGTAATCCATAAGATCACTCAAACTAACAAAAAGTAATATAGGATACTTTTTAATCTAATAACACTTAGCATTAATTAGTTAATACAGTAATACAAGAAAAATCCTTTATACCATCGGTATATATTAGATAATTTTATTTTGAGTGTTCTTTTTTTTTTTTAAAGAAAACCGCACCAACCCAAACTAATTAACTCTAGAAGAGCATTAGCTATTTCATAATAATGTTGATTTTTGCATGCTTCCTTATTATATTTGAGCAGTAAATTACGTAGTTCTATAGTAGAGTTAGGAGGTCCTCAATTGTTTTTTGTTCGCTTTAAACACACACGCACATTATATACGAATTTAAATGATATATACATACTAAGATTTTTCCAAGGGAAAAGATATGTAGTATAAAGCTAGGCTGGGGGTTGGTTGGAGTCTACTTAAAGTGTGTGTCTGTGTGAGGGGGAGATTGCCTGCAATTGTCAAGAGAAGCCCGTGATATCTCAGCAACTCAAAATGATTACGAAAAATATCACAGTAGCTTAACTCCTCTCTTTAATTTCTTGTAAAAGAGCAAATTACTCGTTAATTACTGCACTGGTATTCCCCCACATGCATATACACAAATCAATCTTCTATACACAACTTTATTGAAATGTATATTCAATCAAATAAATTAGAGCTATAATTAAGTAGAGCGCAGCCAATGTTGTTTTGCAGTATATATAGAAGAGTCAAAACGTGTCTTGTTTTATAGAAAACAAGACATTCACACGAGTCTTTATTGGAATAGTTAACAAAATAATATTAATACTATAGTCACGAGTTATGAGGTCACAGTTCTCTCTTTCTTCGTTGAAAAGAATAGATAGAGAAATTCTAGAATATTAATATAACTTGAATATAATATTCTTCTAACGCATATTAATATTATATACAAGCATAATCCAATAAAAGATGTTGATTTTTTCCAATGAAATGGACTGTCTTCCTATCACATCCTTTCCTCAACAATTTTTTAATACGAAAGCATGCGAGTTAATATTATTTTATTAAAACCCTAATTAAAGCCGGTGGAAAAGTAATTTAGTCCATCCAAACTAGAAAACAAATGGAGATTTGATTTGCTTGGCTTGCAGTTAGGTAACGTGCTTTAACAAGAATGGTGAAAGTTAGGCTAATTATTTTCACCTACTTCATATAATATAAATTATTATGACAAGCTAGTATATATTGATAGTACATGTTAATTTTTATTAATTTTATTGATTAGGAGAATCAAGAAAATTCTATTGGATTTGCCACGCCCAATCATTTTCAATGGACCCCATTAATTTGACTGCTCAGTTGGCCTCCTACTTAGATTCATTCATATTAATTTCTTACATTAAAGTTTAGCCAGATGATGAATTTGTCTTCTCTACTGGAAACTTGTAGTCCCTCATGTTTTATCTCTCGTGAAAGTAGCTTCCAAATATTGGATAGTTGACTTTCATATGTTTCCTATAATTTCATTAGTTGTTTTTGTTTTTTTTCCTCTACTCCTTTTTGGTTTCTACTTATTCATTCTTGTCTTCATCTACCCCTGATTTTTCCTAGAGTCAAAGCTTAGAGAAAACAATATCTCATGTAATGTATTTCACAGTCTATACGTACATTACGGAGTTCCAAGAAAAAAATTGAATCTCAACTTACTACGTAGCAAAACGTATTTGTATTTCTTAATTATGGAAACTGTATGGGGTAAATCAAACAAGTGGTACGACATGGCCACCTGTACCTATGGCCAGCCCCGATGAAATAAATAAGGAGGCCGCCCCCGTTTTAAGGACGGCAGCATCCACGGATGTCCTCATTAACGGCCGCGTGACAAGAAGGATGTGGCCCCGTCTATGAGACATCAAGCTGGCAGATCCATTAAAGAGGGCGTCCCCAGTCCCCGGCCTATAATTTGATCACGCCTATAATATCAGGGCGTCAATGTAATAAGTTGGGCGAGAGGACCCTCTCATTATATAAGGGAGGGCCTCCCCCATTTGTAAGGGATCTGACTTTCGAATAATAAGACATCTCTCTCTCTTTCTCTCTCTATTACTGCTATCATTATTGCTCACCTGTTCTATCTTCTACATTTTGTTCTTGCCATCTCCTTACATTAACTACTTTATTCACATCGTTTTGACGATCGATCTTCGATTTATATTATCATAGATTCCGATTATCCAATTATTCATATTGATTGATTAGTTCTAAGGTACATAACATCTTTTGAGCAAACAATTTGGCGCCGTCTGTGGGGATTTCGAGAATCAAACCTATAGTATACACTCGCGAAGATCTGATCAAGCTGACATTTTTCAAAAATGGCTGAAAGTAACACACGACCCACGGTCATGGCTGAAGTCACCGCAAACCTTCTAGGCGCAATGAACGAGGTTGGGGAAGCACAACTATCAACGCTACTCAATCTACCGCCCCAGAAGTTGAAACCTCCCCCACACCTCTAGGAAGGGATTCCGATCCAAAAGAAGCACCTTCAGCGGTCAGGAGGCTACTGGAGGAATGGCTGGCTAGCACCTTGAGCAGCCTGGCGAAAAAACCGCCGCAAGGCTGCGAGAATGCTGCTCCGGCCATCAGCAATACTACCGCAACAGACGAACAGGAAGAAACACGGACCACCAGCCGGCCCGCCGAGACCCAGACGCATGATGACACGCTGGCTACCATCCTGAGGAAAATAAAGGAAATGGAGGGCGAAAACCAAGTCCTCCGAGACCAGATGAAAGAGCACCAGGACAGAGTTGACAAGATTCCAGGGGCGCCTAAGCTATTGCCCAAGCGGGACGTAGGAAGGTTCGTGGAACAACCATACTCCGAGGAAGCAGCACCCTACACCATCACAAAAACCTTCAAAATGTCCCCGTACCTAAGAATGTACGACGGGACCACCGACCACGAGGACCATCTCATCCAGTACGTCACTGTAGTAAAAGGTAATGACCTGTCCAAAGAACAGGTACCATCGGTGCTGCTGAAGAAGTTTGGCAAAATGCTGACCGGAGGAGCACTAACCTGGTACTCCCAACTACCCGCCAATGCAATCTCGACCTTCGAGGAGATGGCAGATAAGTTCGTCATCGCGCATGCCGGCGCCAAGAAAGTAGAAGCAAGGGTAAACGACATATTCGCCATCCGACAGACCATGGGCGAGGGCTTCAGGGACTTTCTCGCTAGATTCAACAGGATAAGAATAAACCTGGCAAATGTATCGGAAGGTATGGCGGTGGCAGCGTTCCAGAACGGGCTCAACAGGGAGGGCTCCCGAGCCACCAAGAAATTGCTGAGCCGGCTCATGAGGTATCCCCCAACCACCTGAGATGAGATCCACAATGCCTACTGCGCCGAGGTACGTGCAGACGAGGAGGACCTCAACGGGCCGACACGGCGACTAGCTGCCGTGCACTCGGACGCCAGGAGGGACCGACGACATGAGGGACGTCAGGAACTTCCCCCACGCCCCAGCAGACAACGACATCAACCTTACGCAAGATCTTCGCTTCCGCCTCCGCGACACACGGACGCGGTACAACGCCACGTCGCCCCACTCATAAACGACTGAGATACGCCCCCTTTACTCTCATCACATAACTTTTATGTTTCACCTTCAGAGGTAGTGTACGCGCTAGATAAGCTCGGCACCAAGGTGCAGTGGCCCCACAAGATGAAATCGGACCCAGCCACAAGAAAGTCCAACGTTCTGTGTGAGTTCCACCAGGAACGAGGACATCTAACCGAAGACTGCATTGGCCTACGGTAGGAAGTCGTCAGGATGCTCAATCAGGGATACCTGAAAGAGCTACTCAGCGACAAAAGGAAAGCTAATTTTGGCCGCGGACGGGAGCATTCCCGGGGACCCCCAAAGCCGCCTTCCCCGACGCGCACAATAAACATGATCGTAGGAGATTCGGATGAAGCCGTCAACCATGTCAAGCTCACCAACACACACAGACTGAAGAGAACCCTCTCCCACGAACGGTATGACGACCTCGAAGGAAGTATCACCTTCGATAAGTCAGACGCCGACGGTTTGTTTTTTCCTCACTATGACGCTTTAGTTATTACCCTGCATATCATGGATACTGATGTCAGGAGAGTCATGATAGATGACGGGAGCGGTGCCTGCATCATTCATCCAAGAGTCCTTACTTAGATGGGACTCGAGGACAGAATCACTCCCATGTGCATAAATCTAATTGGTTTTGACAATGCAGTAGAACGCACATCAGGAGAAGTAACCCTGCCTGTCCTGGCGGGAGGGGTCACCCTAGAGACAACCTTCCATGTGATGAACCAAGAAACGGCCTATAATGTCATCATCGGGCGCCCGTGGATACACGCCATGCGAGCGGTCCCGTCAAGCCTGTACCAGGGGATCAAGTTCCCTACCCCATGGGGAATATTCAGCATCAAAGGAGAGCCGCGAACAAAACAGCTGAGCAAGGCAAGTGCGGAGGCATAGAAATCAGCTCCGTCGGGGACTCAAGCAGACCCAACGGTCGATGCCATAAGGGACCCAGACAACGTAGAAGCTTGCAATGCAGCGGCCGAAGAGCTCGACCCGGTCCAGCTGGATCGAAACGATCCAGAAAGGAAAGCCTACATCGGTCACGGGCTCGTAAACCCAGGTAAGTACCATGAGTTCCTGATTAAACATGCAGACACGTTTGCTTTTTCCCATGTAGACATGCAAAGGATCTCTCCGGATATCGCCACACACCGGCTCAACGTGGATCCATTGCACCCCCCGATAAAATAAGGCCGAAGAAAATTCAACGCCGCCATTAACGAGGCGGTCCGCGAGGAGGTGGACAAACTACTGACCAACGGTTCCATCAGAGAATCGAGATACCCGCAATGGATCGCCAATGTGGTTATGGTTAAGAAGAAAAGCGGAAAGTGGAAGATGTGCGTGGACTTCACCAACCTGAACAAGGCCTGCCCTAAGGACTCCTTCCCCTGCCCCACATCGACCAGCTGATCGATGCTACAGCAGGGCACGAACTGCTGAGCTTCTTGGACGCCTACTCTGGGTACAACCAAATCCTAATGGCAGAAGAGGATCAGGAGAAAACCACCTTCATCACCCACCAAGGCACTTACTGCTACAGAGTGATGCCCTTCGGATTGAAAAATGCAGGAGCGACTTATCAAAGGGTTAGTCACCAAAATGTTCTGCAAGCAACTCGGTAAGACTATGGAAGTCTACATCGACAATGCTGGTTAAATCGGCAAGGAAGGAGGACCATATCGATCACCTGCGGGAAACCTTTGAGATCCTGAACAGCTACGGAATGAAGTTGAACCCCGAAAAATGTGCTTTTAGCGTAGTGTCCGGGAAATTCCCCGGCTTCCTCGTATCGCAAAGAGGGATCTAGGTCAACCCGGACCAAATCAAGGCAATCGCCTCAATATCAGAAGCTCTCACCAGCAAAATATAGGTACAGAAATTGACAAGCCGAATAGCCGCCCACTCCCGCTTCATCTCCCGGTCTTCAGACAGGTGCCACAAATTCTTCAATGTTCTAAGAAAGGATAACGGTTTCCATTGGAACGACGAATGCGTCAAGGCTCTCCAAGAACTGAAATCATACATGACTTCCCCGTCGCTGCTGGCCAAGGTGGAACCAAACGAGCCACTACTTATATATCTAGCCGTCTCCGGGGTGGCAGTCAGCGCAGTGCTCGTCTGCGAGCAGAAAGGTATGCAATCGCCCATTTATTACATCAGTAAAACATTAGTGGACGCCGAAACCCGGTACCCGCATCTAGAGAAGCTGGCATTGGCTTTGGTCACGGCTTCCCGAAAGCTGAGACCCTACTTCCAATGCCATCCCATCCGGGTGGTGACCACCTTCCCATTAAGAAGCATTCTACATAAGCCCGAACTGTCGGGCCATCTCGCCAGATGGGCCATAGAGCTCAGTGAGCACGACATCACGTATGTCCCTAGAACGACCATAAAATCACTGGTCCGCGCCGACTTCATAGCCGACTTCAGCGCAAGCCTCTCGCCTGAGGCTGAGAAGGAAGCCTCGCAAACGGCCCCTAGCTTGAATCCCTGGATACTCCACATCGACGGGGCTACTAGCGCCTCGGGATCGGGACTGGGACTCGTCCTTGAGGTCCCCATGGGCGAAGTTATTCACTAGTCCATACGGTGTCCCGAGATGACTAACAACGAAGCAGAGTACGAAGTCGTTATTGCAGGTTTGAAACTAGCCACCAGGTACGGAGCCCGCCGACTAATCCTACGTTGCGACTCGCAACTCGTGATAAATCAAGTCGCCGGTCCTATCAAATCAAAGAGCAAAGGCTGCAGAAATATCAAGCCGAAGTCTGTGGACTAATGGCCCAATTCGACGAATGTCGCTTCGAGCAAGTACGCAGGGTACACAATGCCGGAGCCGACGGATTAGCCAAACTGGCCGCAGCAGCTGCTAATCTAAGCAAAGAAAGCACTGTCACCTTTATGCATTCCGCCATCGATCGCAGCGAGGTATTCTCTCTACACCTAACATGGGACTGGCGAAGCCAGTTCCTTTCATACCTACAGGAAGGGCAGCTACTGCACGATAAAAAAGAAGCTAGAAAGTTTCGCACGCAAGCATCCCGGTATTGCTTGATGAATGGGGACCTCTACAAACGAACCTTTGGAGGACCTTTGGTCAAATGCGTGGGACCCAACCAGACAACACCGGTACTGGAAGAAGTCCATGAGGGTCACTGCGGTGCCCACACAGGAAACAGGGCACTCGTACAATGCCTAATACGGGCCGGCTATTACTGGCCCACAATGAAAAAAGATGCGGCGGACTACGTCCGGCGATGCGAGAAGTGCCAACGGTTCGGCCCCATGATACACCAGCCGGGAGAACCTCTCCACTCAGTCACTTCCCCTTGGCCATTCATTAAATAGGGAATGGATATAGTCGGACCACTGCCTCCTGGACGAGGAAAGGTACGTTTTTTGTTAGTTTTAACTGACTATTTTTCTAAGTGGGTGGAAGCAGGTGCCTACGCCCAAATCCGCTAACAAGAAGTCATAGCCTTCATCTGGAAGAACATCATCTGTCGGTTTGGCATTCCCAAGGAAATAACATGCGACAACGAACGACAGTTCATAGGACATAAAACAACAGACTTTTTCGATAAATGGCACATCAAGAGGATACTCTCAACACCATATCATCCGGCCGCCAACGGCCAGGCGGAATCATCCAACAAAACCATATTAAACATTCTGAAGAAGAAACCGGAGGACGCCAAGGGACTATGGCCCGAGCTGCTACCAGAAGTACTGTGGGCTCACATAACCACTCCCAAGTCCTCGATGGGAGAAACCCCCTACTCATTGGTCTACGGGACCGACGCTATTATACTAGTCGAAGTCGGCGAACCAAGCCTCAGATACTCGCAGACAAGCGGAAATGAGAATGATGCAAGCCGACTACAAGACCTGGACGAGACTGAAGAAAGAAGAGAAATGGCCCATATTAGGCTGGTGGCACAAAAACAACAGGTCGAGAGGTACTATAACCAGAGGACAAAAATCCGCCCACTCAAGACGGACGATTATGTGCTAAAAGCCAAGACACCGGCGTCAAGGGATCCCAACGAAGGAAAACTGGGAACCAATTGGGACAGGACCTTACAAAATCATCGCAGCAGCGGATAAAGGTGCTTTCAAACTCGAGACCATGGATGGGAAGATACTCCAGAACAACTGGAACATCTCACACCTCAAGCGCTTCCACTTCTAAGAGACATTCCCCGAGTCGTACTCTTTTTCCCTCCTCCGGGTTTTGTCCCAATTGGGTTTTCCCGGAGAGATTTTTAATGAGGCGACAAGGGAGATGTCCGGAATCGCTTGTATGATGCGCTAAGTGTGCCGGTCAGAACGAATAGCACATCACAGAGACTAGGGCTACGGCCATCTCCAATAAATGAAGGGCTACGACCACAATTGTATGAAAGGATACGGCCATATCCAATAAATGAAGGGCTACGACCACAATTGTATGAAAGGCTACGGCCACATCCAATAAATGAAGGGCTACGGCCACAATTGTATGAAAGGCTACGGCCACATCAAATAAATGAAGGGCTATGGCCACAATTGTATGAAAGGCTACGGCCATATCCAATAAATGAAGGTCTACGGCCACAATTGTATGAAAGGCTACGACCATCTCCAATAAATGAAGGGCTACAGCCACAATTGTATAAAAAAGGCTAAGGCCAAAAAAACGTCCAAAGGAGGAGGCTAAGGCCCCCTCCGGACGAAGCAAAAAGGCTAAGGCCACAATTGTATAAAAAGGCTAACACCAAAAAAGCGTCCAAAGGAGGAGGCTAAGGCCCCCTCCGGACAAAGCAAAAAGGCCACGGCCACAATTGTATAAAAAGGCTAAGGCCAAAAAAGCGTCCAAAGGAGGAGGCTAAGGCCCCCTCCAGACAAAGCAAAAAGGCTACGACCACAGTTGTATAAAAAAGCTAAGGCCTAAAAGACGTCCAAAGGAGAAAGCAACGGCCCCCTCCGGACGAAATAAAATGGCCAAGGCCTAGAACATTCAAAAGAAGGCTGCGGCCTCCCCCAGAAAAATCGAAAGCTTAAGGCGTCGACACTTGAGAGGTATCGATATGGCCCCTCTAAATAAAGGACTAAAATGACGGTCGCGCAAAACGCACAAATCCGGCCTCGCCCCAATGCAAGCTTAGGCTAAGTGCCCTAGAAGTCAGACGGAAGACCCTCCCCCGTTATATGAATCAAAGACTAAGGTCGACCCCGACAATACAATAAAGAAAGGGAAAAAAGATATGGCCACAATCATTCAAAAAAAAATATATTTTTATTAACGTTCCGTACGTTTACAAAGAGGTACAAAAGTTACTAACTACAAAAAAAACCTACTCAAGTATCATGGCCGCCATCGCCCCCTACAGCACCATTGGCACCGTCCTCGCCGTCGTCCAGCCAAATTCTTTAGATCCAGGACCCGGTGCCCAGCTGGTCCACATCGGCGAAGAAACCTCCCGACTGGGTCGGAGAATCAGGGTCATAGCCGCAGGCCTCACGGGCTACCCTAACCAGCCGACGCTGCTCATCAACGTTAGCCTGACTGGCCCTGCCGGCTACGCGAAGCTCCTCAAAGACCGTCCGCCTGGCCTTAGCGTACACCAGCATGTCCTGAGCCTCGCGAGGGGGAGTCCCCAACTGGGAGAACTGTCGGACGGGCCAAGGCCGCCTGAAGCTGGGCCAACAAAGTTTCCACCTTAGTACACAGATCGTTCGCCTCCATCACGGCCACTCGGCCCACATCTACTTCCTCCTCCCGTTGTTGAAGGAGGATCTCCAGCTCAGCATTTCGAGCCACGGCAGCTAACAGGTCGGCGTCCGCCTTCTTCAGCTGCTCTATTTTTTTGCGCAGCTGTTCCTCCAATGACTCAATAGTTTCTCGGAGGAGGCGAAAATTAGGTGCGTCCAAGAAGCAGTCCGAAAGCACCTTGTGCTTCTCACGAGCTTCCTTATACTTCTCTGACATCTTACGGAGGGTACCCAACCTATTTCGGTCCCTCCAACTCCGCTCCACCTCCAGGATGAGGGTCTGCAAAAAAAAAAGAAGGCAAAATAAAAGCCGCCAAACGTGAAAAAGCGAGAGGAAAGAAGAAAGTTACACTTTGAACCATACCTGCAAGGCGGCACCAGCAACACAACGAGACATGACGCGGTCGCTTATTGACTTCAGTGACTCGGTCTCAGTGTCGCCACATAGTAGGGCGAAGTCCTTCAACGCCTGCTCGCTTTCCTCCAACAGGTTATAACCCGTCGGTATTAGGAGCCGGCGCAACTAGACCTGTTCCTTGGCCGCCTCCAGCCCGCCCGCCATAGCTTCGCCCTACATCGGCACTTCCGCCTGCCCGGCAGCAATAGTAGGGACACCTTCATTATCAGTAGACGGGGCCTCAGCGCTCCTCGCGTGAGCGATTACAACCGCGGCCCTCCCCGGACGGATGGCATCGCCCAAGAAGACTGGCCTCGAGTCCGGACGACGAGCCTCAGACTCCTCCTGCTCAGGGTCTACAACTACCCCTTTCCCAGTAAGTAACTGGCGCCTCTTGCGCTCGGCCGGCTCATCCTGCGCAGGGGACCCCTCCTCAACAGAAGAGGGCGGGAGCTCTGTAGCTGCCCAGAAGTCGGAATAGAGGACAGCCCGGGAGCAGAACTGGACGGGGCAGGAGCGGAACCAGAGGGACCAGGAGCGGCCGACAGCAGGGACTCCCTAACCGCCCGCTCATAATCCGGGTTGGCGGCCTCAGTCACTTCTCCATCCGACGCGGTGTTGTCCGTCGGATCCTCCCCGGCCTGATCAGCCTCGGTAAGGCCCTGCATAACGGAGACCCCAAGCTCCGTCTCTGAAGAAGCAGGATTAGCGGCTCGTCGTCTCCGCCTCCGTGCTATGCTCTGAGCTGCAACAAAGAAGAGTAAACTAATGTTAGCTAGGACCAAGACCAATATATATATATATATATATATATATATATACAAAAAAAAAACATAAATAAAATTTTTTATGGCAAGCAAGAGCCATACCCCCGAGGCCGTACTTCTCGCCAAACGCCGCCCACGTCCGACACTCCTCGGCAAAAGGGATCAACTTGTTCACCCACGCCCTGATGCCAGGAACTTGATTGGGCGTACGCCCCATCACTATAAAAAAAGCCGAGAAAAATTATTAATGTCTCAAAGGCAAAGTGACGGTGACGCCACAAGCTAAAACACGAAAGGGACGGATAGATACTTACAGTTGGGGTTTCATATCTCCGGGAAGCCGACCGCGTCCGCCACCAACTCGGAGGCACGGACATAAAAATAATTCGTCCAAACGTGACGATTAGGCTTGTCGTCCGCTTCTACAAGCAAGCCCTTCGACCCCCGATTTTTCAGCTGCAGCATCTTGTTCCGCATGTAGTGGGGACTAAACAATTGCAGCAAGTGATGGACAGAGACGTCCACCTCAGCCCTGGCCGCATAGGTTGTCAAGATCCGGCAGATCTTCCATGTGTACGGGGTCAACTGGGCCGGGCAGATGTTAAAGAAGCGGCACAGCGCCTCCGCCAAAGGATATATGGGGAGCTCGCACCCCATGATAAACAGATACTCATGAATGGCACAGAACCCTGGCCGGTGAACATACACCATGTCGTCTCCGGCCACCCTCATCTCCACCGCCTCCGATATGTGGCAGTCCGCCCGGAGGTTGTTCAGTTGCCTCTCTGTGATAACAGACCTCTCCCACGTATCGGCTTCTGCCGCGTGAGTGAAGTCTTTTCGCGTATACAAATCCCGGGAAAGAAGGTTGCTCTCCGTCAGAGGAACGAGTTCCTTCTTCTCCTTCTTGCCTTTATCCCCGGACCGTCGGGGAGCCCCAGAACCAGTCTCCGCTCGCTCAGGCTCTCTACGATAGCTACGTTTGGCAATTTTTCGGTTAAAGTCACTAACTAGGAATTGGGAAGGGAACACAAGTTGCCGTGAAAAGATAAACTAAGAAGAAAGATACGAATGATTTTCGATGAACTAAAAGAAAGAAGGATATTGAAACTGCCTCCTATTTATAACAAAATTATCGCACGAAATTCGAAGAGTTTTGTACCAGAAAGGGGGCGGGAAACTGAGACGTCAAATCGCCCATTATGACTAAGCCTCGAAAACAGCAGCAATAATGACACACGCCGCCTGCAGGCGACGGTTCAAAGGAACGTGCCACGTATGCAAACCCGCACAGTACCCAACGTGGGTTGAATCTATCCGCCCATCGAAGAGACACCCCGGGCGTATCTCCAATAGGCGGAGGGACTATCTGTATGGGGGTAAATCAAACAAGTGGTACAACATGGCCACGTGTACCTATGGCCAGCCCCGATGAAATAAATAAGGAGGACGCCCCCGTTTTAAGGACGGCAGCATCCACAAATGTCCTCACTAACGGCCGCGTGACAAGAAGGATGCGGCCCCGTCTATGAGTCATCAAGCTGGCAGATCCATTAAAGAGGGCGTTCCCAGTCCCCGGCCTATATTTTGATCACGCCTATAATATCAGGGCGTTAATGTAATAAGTTGGGCGAGAGGACCCTCTCATTATATAAGGGAGGGCCTCCCCCATTTGTAAGGGATCTGACTTTCGAATAATAAGACCCCTCTCTCTCTCTTTCTCTCTCTATTACTGCTATCATTATTGCTCACCTGTTCTATCTTCTACATTTTGTTCTTGCCATCTCCTTACATTAACTACTTTATTCACATCGTTTTGACGATCGATCTTCGATTTATATTATCATTGATTCCGATTATCCCATTATTCATATTGATTGATTAGTTCTAAGGTACATAACATCTTTTGAGCAAACAGAAACAAAAACCCGTAGACACGATATATATATATATATATATATATATATATATATATTCACTAGCTTACTAAGGTTTTTCTGAAGCATCTTTAGGGTAAAAGTAGCACGGTATAGTTAGTATTTACCAAGTCAATGAAAAATAGCCACCGTTTTGCTGCAATAGAGACCGGTCCAGTATAATATACTAGAGTTCGGTGCACTTGTGTATGTGTATGAACTCCAGCATATTATGCTGGACCGATATACTTTGTTGGCTCCAGTATAATAAACTAGTGACTGGAGCACTGGTGCTCCAAAGTTCCAGTATAGTATACTGGACCAATATACTTGCTGGAACTCCAGTATATTATGCTGGAGTTCTAGTGTACTTATGCTGGAACTTCATCATATTATACTGGAGTTCCAGCATACTATCCCGGAATCTAGTATAATATGCTGGAGTTGAAGTATACTTATGCTGGAACTCCAGTATAATATACTGGAGTATTTTTTAGGTTTTGAACAGCATTTTCGCTTAGATTTAGCTTTACATAAAAGTGGTTAAATTTCGATTACTTTTGAAATTGGGCTATTTTTGAACGACCAATTGTAAATCGGACTTTTTTTAAATTTCTCTCATCTTTTAGGTTATCACCAATTGTTTAGCTCATCTTGACACTATATATCCATTTTGATCCAAATAAATTTTGAATTAGGTTGGGCAATAACCTATTTATTGCTTCAGCCCAACTTGACCCGCCAAATCCAGCCCATTTACCACCCCTTTATCGTATAGAAAATCTTAAGATTTTTCTGTAAATATATTATTTTGTAACTTCTTACCCATCAAATGTAGTAATTGCTTCAGGTGGTCTGTATATTGCTACCAATTAGAGAAATATTAGATCTACGTCATGAAACTGTTGATGTATTATGAAATTAGACATTATATAGGTAACCATCTTACGCCATGCTTACCAACTGGTTTGGTGATCAAATCTTATACTGAATCTTTATTACTTCACCATTTTTAGTTGATTATACCTGTCACGTTATAAAATAGACCAATTATAAGTATGAATATGGAAATACTTAGGTTAAAGTGGCAAGGTACGTAGAATATCATTTCCCTATTTGGACTTGTGATTAATCTATTGTATTAATCGTTACATGAACATGAAGATTGGCTAAAATATCTCCTATAGTGACGTCATACTGAGTCAAACATATCAGCAAGCAACTATTTAATATACTTCTCCAATATTCTTTTGCATGATTATTGCTTGTAAATATTCATGAGGCAAAACGATTTATGTCGTTTTTTATGTTTATTGCTAGATTAAAAAATAGAGGGCTTCCATATTTAAGCAGATGTTGACCTATATAACAACGACAATTATGAGTTATTCAAGAAATGACATTTGGTTCCCCCAAAATGCATAACCATAAATACAATAAAATAAGATTATCCCCGTACTTCTAGCAATTTATTACAATTTTAAATTTACTGTTTTGGAAATGTGACCTCAAACTTCGTCTCAAGGTTCATTTTGTCTCCAAATAGTTCTCTATTTGGAGTTGGTTATTCAGTCTCTACCATGGAGGATTCAATCGATATTTGTAAGAATGAGAGAGAGAATGGAAGGGAAGAGAAATCATACTTTGGTCCAAAGTCCGAGTGACTTTGATCGGAATGAAAGCAAGTCTATACGCTCACACACCTCAACAAGATCTCAGCCATTCAATGAAAGCAGAATTCTTGATCTCAATCGTTCATCTAAGAACAAGTGATTTAGTCTGCACCTTTCATTTGTTACCGCTGTCAACATAGGATATTATTTTTTATTTTATTCCTAGTGCAGATATCTAGATAGTAATTAGGAATACACAAATGAGAATAGTATACCTGTACATAGGCATAATAGTTTTTTATTCTTTTCGTTCTTTTCATTCCTGTATAAATACATGTAAAGCTTGTCAATAAAATACAAAGAAAATTTTCTACACAGCCTTCTTCATACTTTTCTTTCATTCTCTCCCCTGCCCAAAAAATCATAAAAGTGCATATAGCTAAGATATTACTCCCTCTCGTCTAAAATAAGTGATTTTTTAGCTTTTTTTTTTGTGGTCCAAAATAAGTAATTTTTTCGGATTTCAAGAATGACTTAATGATGTTTTTCCTACATTGTTCTTGGAGTAAATAGTATTGGAATATGTGTTAAGAGTGTTTATGTGAGACAGTAAGGTTAAAATGATCAATTTTATTGCTAATTAATGTTAAAAGGTGATTTTCTTAATATGCGTGAGAACATCAAAAAAATTACTCCCTCCGGTCCAAAATAAGTGATTTTTTGGCATTTTTTTTGTGGACCAAAATAAGTGATTTTTTCGGATTTCAAGAATGACTTAATGATATTTTTACTACATTGTCCTTGGAGTAAATAATATTGGAATATGTGTTAGAAGTGTTTATGTGAGATAGTAAGGTTAAAATGGTCAATTCTATTGCTAATTAATGCTAAAAGGTGACTTTCTTAATATGCGTGAAAACATCCAAAAAATTAGTTATTTTGGACCGGAGGGAGTACTTATTTTGAACCGGAGGAAGTATTGGATAAATCGTTCAATTATGTTCTTTTTTCGTTTTCTTAGTTGAAAGTTGCAAAAGTATCTGTAAAAAGGATGATTGCAAAAAGGTTCGATTTGGTGCATTCCTAAGTACAGCGACCTCGTTCTTTGATTATTTATCCTCTAAAAATAAATTTAGAAACAAACAATTTCTGGCCAATAAGACTAGAATGGTGGCTCTGCTGGTTTTAAGCCAGGCCATAATTGGGCCATACCCAGATAGGGGCCCATCAGTTATCCAACACGAGAATCTTGTGTGGCATGGACCATTTTGACGGCTGTCAACCTTTTTCATTGTATGATTATGTATTGCCGCTAATAAGCAGAAAATGTATAATATATGAATTTTATAATACCCTTTGGAATGTCCTCCCGGTATGTCTTGAAACTATTAAGCTAATAATAATCCACTGCAATCTTTTTCAGAGACGGAACCAAGATTTTAAAATTATGGGTTCGAAATTTTACTTGTTTGACGTTAATGAGTTCTGTATTAATAATTTATATATATTTAATAAAGGTTTTAAGATAAAGTTCGAATTAAAGCTACTGGGTTCGGGCGAACCTGCTCTTACTACTTCAGTTCAATTTCATATTGTATCTCTGTTCCGCTATCCTTCATTTTAACATTAACCCTTCTCTAAGAAAAATCAAACGAAATATATTGACAAGGAAATTGGTACAATATTTATCATTGAATGCAGGAGGTCCAAAATTCCTTAAGAGTAATAAGGTATGTAGCGGACAAATAAAACCAATCACCGGCCATTTTGGGATCATAAGCCGTCCGACCAATCTTCTTTTGTTTTTAAATATCCCATTCTATTTGGGGCATTACCAAACCACTCATTCTTCTTTTCTTCACTTTTAACTTTTATTGCTTAGATGATGATTGATGTTTGTATTTTCGTTTCGTTTGTATGCATTATTCAGTAGGCCTAATTAATATACCCTCAATCAATTCCCTTCTTTTTTCTTTTATAAAAAGTCCTAAATTGAACTTTTCTGTTTTGGTTGTGTGTGTGTGGGTGGGGGGGGGGGGGTGGAGAGGGGGACCTTTGCTAATGACTTGGATCTTTTCTAGGCTCACATTTTCCTTTGGAAGATTTCAAGATTTTGAAGTCTTAAGTGATAAGAGGGGTTGCTCTAATGGTAAGCAACCCCCACTTTCAACCGAGTGGTTGTGAGTTCGAGTTTCACCAAGAGCAAGGTAGGGGTAAGGTCTGCGTACACACTACCCTCCCCAGACCCCACTAAGTAGGATTATACTGGGTTGTTGTTGTTGTTGTTGAAGTCTTAAGTGATAAGAGTTTTAGATTTGATATTGGTCGGCCAAGAAAAAAATCAAATAACATTTTCTCCTTGATACAATGAACAACTATTTTAATAACGTCTAGATAAACCATAAAATACCTCACGAATTAAAATCATTTTTTTGGTTGAAAAAGTCAATCAGTTGTAGGTAATTGGTCTCGTACGATGAAGATACATATAATACATATCTAACAACAACTACCTAATATAGTCTCATAAGGTGGGGTCTGGGGAGGGTAATATGTAAATAGGCCTTACCCCTACCCAAAAGGGCAGAGAGACTGTTTCCAATCGACCCTCGGCTTAGGGAAGGAAAGGGAAAGCAACAACAAAAACAAAAACAAAAGAGCATTAGTAATTCCGGCAGAAATCGCGTAAATAGTTATCTAAACATAAGAATTATACATAAAATGACATGCAATAATATCCAACAGTAGCTACCATAAATAACTACCATAAGGGGGATACAATCCAATACCCGAATCATCTATGAGTCGTTCTGACAAGCCTCACCCAACTCGTAAAATGAGTTCGAAAAATTCTATCTCATTGATATAATAGATACAATAAGAAAATAGGCACCCGTGCAACTACCTAATTTTACTGGGAAAAATTCAAAAATAGCCAGATTTACCACTGGTCGTTGAAAAATAGCCAAGTTTCAAAAGTCATCAAAATTTAGCCACTTTAATCTGAGCGAAAATACTGTTCAAAATCTGGAAAAATATGCCCGCAAATTTTACTGGAGTTCCAGCATAATATGCTTGAACTCCTGTAAATTTTACGGGAGTTCCAGGATAACTATGCTGGAACTTCCGCAAATTTTACTGGAGTTTAAGCATAATTATGCTGGAACTCCCGCAAATTTTACGGGAGTTCCAGCAGTATAATTGTCCAGTATAATATACTGGAGTTTGGAGCACTAGTGCTCCAGTCTCCCGCAAATTTTACAGGAGTTAGCAAATTATACCGGTGCAGCATAATATACTGGAGTTCGTACACAAATGCACTAGAACTCCCGTATATTATACTGGACCGGTCCCTATTGCAGCAAACTAGTGACTATTTTTCATTGACTTCGTAAACATTGGCTATTTTTCATTAACCTATGTGAAAACTGACTATACCATGAAATTTTAACAATTTTACTAGATTGTTCAGATACATATTTTATTAATATTGAGTCCCAGGTTTCCATGCCAAAATAAGGTTTTGAATTTAATGCCAGAGCTAGCAAAGTCTTGCTCTAAATTGTCATCTTCTTCAACTTGAAGCCCATCTCTTTCAATAAGTTAGAAAAAAAAAACTCATTAATTAAACCCTTTTCTTAATTCCAGTCACTTAAATTTATTAAATTCAACCCTGATTTCCTATAATTTTGTCTCAAACAAGGGGAGCTACAGTAGCAAAGGGTGGTTGATAGATTTGGTTGGCAAAGAGAGGCAAATCAGTATAAATCAAGTTGAATCTCTCGCAACAACTTTCTTACGTAACTAGAAAGGACGTGCACGACCTGGGAAGTCATCTTACTATTTCAATTACTTACAAAATTGTCTAACAAATTAGGCGTTTTAATTATTACAGGGAGGATCTAGAGGGTCTGCTACAAATTCATGTGAACTCGGTGTTAGAATATTCTATAAACCATGTATATTGTTAGTATTCTTTATGGAACAATTGTTTAATTATTTATTCAATTCAATAAAATTTTATTTTAAATAGATCATGTATATGTTCGTATGTCCTTTGCTTATATAGTAGATGAGTTAGTGTGTAAAGTTTAATCTATACACGGAAGATTAAATCATTGGTCTTATAAGTTATAAAGTTATAAATCATTAATCTAATGCAATACTCGGTAATTACTCCTCAAAAGAGAGGCTACGCGTTGTATTAGTGCATCAGTCATCATATCCATATCTATCCTTCCCACCCTATTAAGGTACTAAAGCGAGGATTGGTCTTGACCACTATTGCATGCTATTACTCGCCCCGTTCCTATCAGTCCCGGAGGCACTTAAGACTACTATTCTTAAAAGGGAGGGATATTAGGATGACTTGGAGTTTCAAAGGTGAAAGTTATCTAAAGCGACATATAAAACATATAGGACTGCACATTAAAAGGGAAACACAAACTGAAGGCTCGTCTATACCTTCTCAAACAAAGAAATCAAATAGCACGACTCAGACAACAAGCAGGGTCTGATTCTAACAAAATACTTATGGTAATGAGATCATATGGTCTATTACATGGCTCAGTTAGGAAACATGAATCAGGCCTGCCAACTGGTTGTAGCAATTACTAATTAATATAGGCGAATTCAATTTTATTGTTGTTATTACCTAAGGCTTGCCTAAGTGTTTGAGTGAGACCTTACGAACATGGTATCTATAAACGATTCAGAATGTGGAAAGAAATAATGAACTAAAAAAATAGTTTGAAAGTATATAAGCATGTATTCTAAATTGTGTGAATAAGAGAATTGGTTTAGTTAAAAACTGGTTTAGAAAAGACTGATTGTAGACTAGTTTCAAATCCTGCAGATGATGGTATCCGCTGTTGCTAATTTTATCCATATAAACATGATATCTAGGATTTCCGATTTTACACCCTTATAAACAGGATATCTAATTGTTGATTTTAAACCCTTAGATATACGATGTCTAAATGAATGATTTTAACCCCTATAGGAATAATATCAAAATGAATGATTTAAACCCATATAGGCATAATATCTAGTTGAAAGATGAAAACATGGAGGGTTTTTACTTGGGAATTTCTATAGGAATAATTTGTATACATCATACTGATTTTTAATTGTGAATCGATGCTAGAATATAACCAATTAGACCCTAAGAGGATGATATCTAAATGGTGACAAACGTGCATGATTTTAAATAATTCTTATAGGCGGGTTATCTAGATGTGAAGTTGCACATGCAGGATTTAAAGTAAGTTCGATAGACATGGTTTCTAAAATAAATTGAATATATAAGTTCCTATAGACATGATTTCTAAATAGTAGTTGAACATGTAAAATTAAAAGAAGTCTTATAGGCATGTTTTCTATCCTTGAGCATGCATAATTTTTCAGCCCTTTTTCACTAGCCAACCCCAAGCGTTTATACAACTTATTACAAACCAGAAATACTGAATTACATAAAAAATAGAAAAAATAAGAAGAAGTTACAACCAGAGGAAGCCTGATTATTGGTTCCTCCCTGAGCTATGGAACAAATTGCCTTAAGATGCCACGTTTCAAAGCTTTTCTCGCCTTGGTATGTAAGAGTTTTCTAAGGGTCTCAAGGGGCCTCAGGCAGTGCTTACACACAGGTTCATAGAACCAGAAAGGGATGAGTGCTGCGTGGAAGTGTCAGCCCCTATGTGTCTAAGTTCATAGGGAGCTCATGGATCCCAAGGCAAGGCTCACACAAGAGGGGTATAACTTAAGTCTAGGAAAATAGTACAAGAGCAGGAATAAAGTTATACAACTGAGGGTATAAAGGAGAGGGGTAAAATTGAGCATCGGTCAAATAAATAGATTATAAATAAAATGCACAAACAAAAGACATGAAAGGCCAAGCTATTGGCAAAAGAAACAACATGCAATAGTAGTACAAAGGCAGTAGATAGCAAATATTCAAAGCATGATAGTCAAGTAGGACAGGTCTCATTGAATTAGTAGTAAGAAAAATATAGTGTCAGCAACATTCAAAGGGTATCAAAGCATAGCCGAGTTTCAAAGATAGTGCACCCAGAATTAGAGGAATCATATAAGGGAAGGAGATGCTGAAACAAAGAAATTCAAATCAAATCAGGCATTCAAACGAGCAGTATTAACTCAAAGACATGGATTTTCTTTAACAATCTTAAAAGATGACAGACAAATAAGTTGAACAAGCAATTTAGAAACTTGAATAGACCCAAAAGAAATTACGGTTTTCAACATCAATCGAGTTTAAAGATGATAACCAAATAAATCAGACAATATTTAGCAAATAGTCTTAGAAACTCGAATGAACCCAAAGAAATTAGGATATTCAATACCAATCGTTTCTAGAGACGATAAATAAGTAAATAAAATAAACACTAACAAATAGTCCCAGAAACCCCAAAAGAAATTAGGGTTTTTATCACAATAAACTCATAAAAGATTTTAAAAAGAAGTGCTTGAAGGAAAACCTTAATCGGAAAAAGATGAGTAGTCTTTTTTTATATGAAAGTAAAATTAAAGAGACCTCGAGAAGTTTAAAAACTCATAGAAAGAATGGATCTAAAGTTAACCTGAAAGAAGTCGAAAAGGTCTTAGAGATTAGGATTTCAGAAGTACCCCAAGTGACGAGAAAGGCCTCGACAG
The DNA here is from genome assembly GCA_032618575.1 of Nicotiana noctiflora. Taxonomy (NCBI): domain Eukaryota; kingdom Viridiplantae; phylum Streptophyta; class Magnoliopsida; order Solanales; family Solanaceae; genus Nicotiana; species Nicotiana noctiflora. The sequence goes on along the minus strand of JASVEL010006365.1, from coordinate 129,858 downwards.
CCATCGATCTAAATAGGATAGCCAAAGATCTGACTTGAAAAGCCATGGCTGGCTGAAAAAAAAATCAGAGATGACTGGAGAAAGGTTGTCGAGTAAGGACTGGGAAAAAATCTAGTCATGAGACGATCGATACGAACACATAGAAGCCATGAAAGATTGATACATGTCGTAGATGATCTTGGAGAGCCATGGATTAGGTTGGATTAAGGTGGCGGCGACTAGGGATTGGGGTTGTTGTAGAGAGGAGTTGAGAGATGAGGGGAATTCAGAGGTGGCGTATGGTGAGAAATGGTAGGGTTTGGGGGGGGGGGGTAGTTTACGATTAAATTGGGTAAGGGAGATATTTGGTTGTTGATCAAGAAGGATCAGCGGCTTGGATTGATTGATTAAATGGACGATTATGAAGATGGGTTTGGGTCGGATTAAACTGGAATTTAGTCGAGTTAATAGAAATTGGGTGGGGGGTAATTGGATTCAAATTGGGGTCTAATTTAGGCTATAATCGAAATAAAATGGCGCTAACATTTAAATAGCCAATTTTTTCTATTTGATTTATAAAATTAATAAAATAATTTTTGAAAATAAATTAAGGGTACTAAAATAATTTATAGTATATAATTATTATTTAAAAATACCATACCTAATTTTATGAATATAGAACACAATTAAATCTAAAAGGGACTAATATTACAATTATACACTTTTTGCCTTAAAAAATATTGAATTATTTTGTTAAAATATGCAAAAATATCTTTAGCTATATTTTAGCAAAAACATAAAGATCCAATAAATCAATAGTTTTAGAAATAATTATTGAATTGTTAAGGATAAAATAGGGGGATAAATTGATTTAAAAATCTTTCAAATCAAGGAAAAATAGGAAAATATTTGGATATGCTTATATATGCGTACATACGCTATTTTTAAAGTACTTCGCATAAAAATATACGTAGGGAAAAATAAGGTATCAACAGTGGTAAAGCTCTTTACCCGGAAATGATGAAAGAGTTGTCGGGTAAAGATATGATGACCAAATTTTAACCGAATAAAACACTTTGAAGAAGATAGGCTACGCCCAGGCTTCTGAGCTACCTACATATCTCTGGTCTTACAAGAATTTGGTCGTATGTAGTTCGGGATCCATTGGCGGAGAATGCCGTGAGGTACTTTCCAAGAACGGACGTAATGTTTCAGTCAGGATGAGTGAAAGGCTTACGAAAGTGATTAGGTCTGATGTGACTGTGGGCACTGGAGTGCAAATGCTCATGTCAGGATGGATGTTGCTTGCCGGTTTACCTGCAAATTAGTAATACAAGCATATATTATGCGTAAATTATGCAAATTCCCATCAGACTATGAATGTTGTCTTCGGACGGTTAGGATGACTTCTTTAGAGCATGATTTCCAGGGCCATAAAATGTATAATAAAAGATTCACAAGCTATGAAATAATTCTCCCGATATATGAAAATGGTGCCTTCAAACAATGGTGCCTTTGAATAATGATATGCAAAAGATTGAAGGGGATCATCAGGCCATGACATGGTATTCTCGGGCTTTGAGGATGGTGCCTATGAACGATGATGTCTTTGGATAAGTTGGTGATATTTCAGCCCATGAAAGATCTGGTATCATGTAGTGATCTTTCAGCCGTGCAAATATGGTGATCTTTCAGCTTTGCGAATGTGGATGGAGATAATTTTTAGTCTCGGATGGCAAAGTAGTAGCCTTATGCAATGCAAATAGAGGTAGACCTTAACCTCGAAAGGCAGAATAGTAGCTTTATGCAAGTTGGAAATCAGAATGGTAGCTTTATGAAATACAGATGCAGATAGAGGTACCTTATGCAAGTTGGAAGGCAAAATGGTAGGCTTATGCAATGCAGATGCAGATAGAAGTAGAGATTAACCTCATAAGGCATAATAGTAGCCTTTTGTAAGTTGGAAGGCAGAATGGTAGCTTTATGCAAAGCAGATGCAGATAGAGGTAGAGCTTAAACTCGGAAGGCAGAATAGTAGCCTTATGCAAGTTGGAAGGCAGAAAAGTAGCCTTATGCAATTCAACTGCAGATAGACGTAGAGATTAATCTCGAAAGACGGAATGGTAGTCTTATGCAAGAGAAAAATATAAAATAGCAAATGACAATATAGTTTCTTAGCTGATAGCAAATTATGGCGTGTCAATTATTGGGAGTGTTGTGACGTATGGAATTTTATGGGTGCGTGCTGATAGCAAATGCCAATAAGTGTAGTGGATTAGAGAATAGTATCTTGGGATAAATGTTTATACAATGAGTTTAATGATTTTGTAATCCTGGTGCCTGCATTAGGAGAAAAATCGTGAGTTTTGGGAAGATTAGTTCGCATCCCCGCTGGCTTTGCTTGACTTGTTCAGCTTTGATCTAGAAATACCATCTGTATCATTGGGGTAGCACTGCTAAAAAATCAGTTTTGATAACAAACATGCATGATTTTGTAAGAGTATAACATAAATGTATAATTTAAAAAGTTTTTAGATGAACCAACGGTTGTGACACGATACAAGACATTACAACCTCTCTTGCTATGGAATTTTGAGGGTCCCCCTCAAAATTCTGCCCCGGTTTGATGGGTTGATATTTCTGATTATTGGTCGTGCGGCGATCGGCTGAAATTACTTCGAAATTTTGAGGGTCTTCCTCAAAATTCTTCCCTAGTTTCCAATTTTGAGGGAAATGAAAATTATATTTAATTGCGACCGAAACCATAGGGCTGCCTATGTATCCCTTCTTTGACTGTATCTGAATTAATCGGCTTTTCCCAGATCTCTCCATCCATTTCAACAAGTATGAGGGCTCCTCCTGTCAAAACTCGGTAAACCATGTACGGGCCCTGTCAATTGAGAGAGAACTTCCCTTTGGCCTCATCTTGATACTGAAATTTTTTCTTTAATACCAGTTGCCCTGGTGTGAACTGTCTGGGCTTGACTCTCTTGTTAAAGGCTTTGGACATTCTGTTCTGATAGAGTTGACCATGACAAACTCCGTTCATTCTTTTTCCATCTATAAGAGCTAGCTGCTTGTAACGACTCTTTACCCATTCTGCATCATCGAGCTCAGCTTTATGCATGATCCTTAAGGAAGGAATTTCTACTTCAATAGGAATGACGGGTTCTCTACCATCAACTAACATATAGGGGGATGCCTCGATTAATGTGCGGATGTGTTGCGATACCCTAATAGAGCAGATGATAACTTCTCTTGCCACTGTTTATGCTTCTCTATCATTTTCCTTAGTATCTTCTTGATATTCTTATTGGCAGCTTCTACAGCTCCATTCATTTGAGGCCTGTAGGCTGTAGAATTCTTGTGTCTAATCTTGAAGGTTTCACACATAGCTTTCATCAAGTCATTATTAAGGTTGGAGCAATTATCAGTAATGATCGACTTCGGAATACCGAATCGACAAATATTGCGGTTGCGGACAAAGTCTGCCACAACTTTCTTAGTTACTGCTTTGTAAGATGCTGCTTCGACCAATTTGGTGAAATAGTTAATTGCCACTAGGATACACCTATGTCCATTAGAAGCAGCATGCTAAATTGGTCCAATGACATCCATTCCCCAGGCAACGAACGACCATGGTGAGCTTGTTGTGTTGAGCTCACTTGGATGTACCTTTATCATGTCTGCATGTATTTTACAGGGGTGGAATTTTTGGACATACTGGATGCAGTCTGTTTCCATAGTCATCCAAAAGTACCCAACCCAAAGTATCTTCTTTGCAAAGAAAAAACCATTCATATACGGACCACAAGTCCCAACATAAATTTCCTCTAGAAGCTTGGATGCTTCATTTGCGTCAACACACCTCAGTAGTCCCAAACCATGAGTCCTTATATACAGGATTCCCCCACTGTGAAATAAGTTGTTTGACAATTTCCGAAGTGTGCATTTTTGGGTATGATTGGCAAGCTCTGGGTACTATCCTTTTGCCAAATATTCCTTGATATCATGAAACCAAGGGTTTCCGTTTGCTTCCTCTTCAACATGGGCACAATAAGCTGGCTGATCATGGATCTTTACTGGGATGAGATCAATGAAATTCTTTTCTGGATGTTGTATCAAAGATGATAGGATAGCCAATGCATCAGCGAACTCATTCTGGACTCTGGGAACATATTGGATTTCCGTCCACGCGAACCTTTTTCTTAATTCCTATACATGATATAAATACGGGAGTATCTTAGAGTTCTTGCTTGCCCATTCCTCACGCACCTGATATATGAGTAAATCTGAATCTCTAATAACTAACAACTCTTACATGTTCATGTCAATGGCCATCTTGAGCCCTAAGATGCAGGCTTCCTACTCGGCCATGCTGTTGGTGTAGGGGAACCTGATTGTGGCAGACACCGGATAACGCTGACCAGTCTCTCACACCAAGACTACTCATATGCCAACTCTTTTTAAGTTTGCTACTCCATCGAAGAACATTATCCAACTATCACAAGATTCTGCAATGTCTTCTCCTATGAATGATACCTCTTCATTAGGAAATTATGTTTTCAAAGGTTCATATTCTCCATCCACGGGGTTTTCAGCAAAGTGGTCTGCCAATGTTTGTCCTTTGATCACCTCCTAAGTTACGTACATAATATCGAATTCACTCGACATGAATTGCCAATTGGATAGCTTGCCCGTGGGCATGGTCTTCTGAAAGATGCATTTTAAAGGATCCATCCTTGATATGAGATACGTGGTGTAGGCACAGAAGTAATGTCTCAGCTTCTAAGCTACCCAAGTCAAAGCACAATAGGTGCATTACAAAAGAGAATACCAGGCTTCGTAGGGTGTAAACTTCTTGTTGAGATAGTAAATGGCTTGTTCCTTTCTCCATGTTTCATCATGTTGCCCCAAAATGCAACTGAAGGCTCCATCTAGTACTGCGATGTAGAGTAAGAGGGGTCTACCTGGCTCAGGCGGGACCAAGATTGGTGGTGTCTATTTGGTAGCGGCATCCTTCTTCAACATCTTAAAGATTGGCTCACAGATAACCGTGGACTAGGCTATGAACTGACTGATATAGTTAAGTCTTCCCAAGAAACTTATCACAACCTTCTTGTTCTTTGGTGGAGGAAGTTCCTAAATGGTTTTGACCTTAGTTGGATCCAGTTCTATTCCTCGGCGGCTCATAATGATCCCAAGAAACTTCCCGGCTAGAACCCAAATGCATACTTTACGAAATTCAGTTTCAAGTTGTACCTTCGTAATCTATTGAAGAACTTCCTCAAATCTTCCATGTGATCAGCGGTCTTCTTGGACTTGACGATGACATAATCCACATATACCTCAATTTCTTTGTGTATTATATCGTGAAAAATGGTAGTCATTGCCCTCATGTATATGGCCCATGCATTCTTCAGGCCGAACGACATCATTTTGTAATAATACATTCCCACGACATAATGAATGCCATTTTCTCAGAATCATTCTTATCTATCTAGATCTAATAATAACCGATAAAGCAATCCAGGAATGAATATAAATCGTGCTTGGCGTAATTATTGAGCAAGATATGTATATTTGGAAAGGGGAAGTCATCTTTTGGACTGGCCCAATTGAGATCCCGGTAGTCGACATAGACTCTTACCTTTCCACCCTTCTTTTGTACTGGTACAATGTTGGATAACCATGTCGGATACTCAACTAGTTTGAGAACCTTAGCTTTTATTTGCTTAGTGACTTCTTCTTTTATTTTCAAACTCATATCTAGCTTGAACTTTCTGAGCTTCTACTTTATCGGCGGACATGTCAGATGAGTTGATAGCTTATTGGCCACAATAGATGTACTTAGACCAGTCATGTCATCATATGTCTAGGCAAATATTTCCTCATATTCCTTAAGAAATTTTGTGTATTCCTTTTTTTCTAATGACGACAAGTGAACATTGATTCATGTTTCCTTGATAGTCTCTGCATCTCCCAGATTAACAATTTCTATCTCGTCCAGGTTGGACTTAGGTCTGTTTTCAAACTTCTCAACTTCTTTGATGATCTCCTCTGGTATGTCATCTTCTTTTGAGTCAATGTCCATTTTTTGCATTGTCTCATTGCATTTCACAGTCATTGATTCATCAAGATAAGTTATAGTAATACTGTGTAAGTAAAGTAATGAGAGGAAAATAATAATGAGTGTTGATTCATAAGAAAAATCAAAATGCTTGCATAAATTTCGTAACTATTTTGAACATTAAAGATCTTATTGCAACAACAACAACAACAACAACAACAACAACTACCCAGTATGTTCCCACAAAGTGGGGTCTGGGGAGGGTAATACGTACACAGGCCTTACCCCTACCCGAAAGGGTAGAGAGGCTGTTTCCGGCCGACCCTCGGCTCAAAGATCTTATTGCAGAAATCAAAATATGAAAAGAAAGATTATCTAGTAAAATAAAAATAGTGCATGATGCTTGTATAGCCTTACTCTCCCAAGGCTCGCCGGGCTCTGGTGGTCCTGATGGTCCAATTGATGAGGTATGCCCATCTACTCACAGCTTGTGCTCTTCGTCTGTCTCATAAACAATGTCAGCTTGTTGGAAAGTCTGCTCTAAAGGCGGTATCGACTGTTCCACTGGATATTAAGAACCGCACCATGGTCGCGACCATTTGTTAAATTCTTCCCAAGTGTACTCGTATCCCAGACCAAACGTAGTGCCATGTTTCTTGAGCTTTATGGGTTTAGCAATCCCCTGGAGGTTCTTACCGAGCCCCTTACCAGGTTCGTACCCACCCTAATTCAATATACTCTTGATCTTGTTGTCCCACTATTTATCCTTGTTAACTGCATTGACTCACTTGATGTGGTGGTAGGTCTCTCCACCTAACTCTCTTCTTCCTCCTATTGCCGGAATTGTCTGGCGACTGCATATAGGATTGTTGCCGTCACTGTGGATAATTACCTCCTGGTGATTCCATTCAAATTTCATGGCCTGGTGTAGTGTTGAAGCCACAACCCCCACAAAATGAATCCATGGGCGCCCTAACAACAAGTTGCAGGATGCTGCCACATCTATCAATTAAAAGTCAACCTCGAACCAAGTCGGTCCCATCTGCAGACACATGCTAATCTCACTGATGGTGGACCTCTGAGACCCGTCAAAAGCTTTCACATTGATTGTTCCTTCTTTTATCTTGTGCAATCCTTTACCTAGCTTCTTGAGTGTTATCAACGAATATATATTAAAGCTGGAACCTCCATTGATCAGGATCCTAGTGAAGAAGTAGTCTTCGCATTGCATGGTGATACACAAGGTTTTGTTGTGACCCAACCCTTCAGGTTGTAGTTGTGAGCACATGATTTTTGCACCGGGTAAATAATTCCAAAATTAAAATAAATATGTTTTTGAGTGCAATTACTTGCTCTGTTTGAAATTAGCTATATTTTGTGTGTTTGAATAAGTAAAAAATTAGAAAAAATCAAAAAAAATTAGGCTAGTTAATTACTTTGTTTAACTAGTTAGATTTTAAGAAAATAAGCAAAAAATAGTGTTAATTAGGGAAAAATAGTAGAAAATTTCCAAAAAATACTAAATAATTAGAGTAAGTAGGAAATTAGGTTTTATAATTTTCCATAAAAGAAAAAGAAAAAAAAAATATATATATATATATAAAAAAAATACATAAAAATCATTAATATCAGAAAATACAAAAATAGGAAGGTTTAATAAGATTGGGCCATTTTGGACTTAAATCAGATGGCCCAAACGCCTCAGCCCAAGCGAACAGATCCGGTTCATTAAGTGATAAGTAATCGCAGCCGTTCGTCAGGTTAGATCTAACGGCTGGGGAAAAAAGGGATGGATTTATTAGTTAATTAAAATAATTGGATTAATCTCAACCGTCCACTGGAAAGGATCAGACGGAAGAGATATTTGGTCTCATTAGTAACAAAACGGTGGCGTTTTAGTAACGCCCATCCTCAGCCATTGATCATCACTGAACGGACGACTCAGATTATCTCGGATATTCGACCTATATAATGCTTATGTCCGAACGAATTTGGTCATTTCTCTATATGCCAAACCCTAGCCGCCTCTCTCTTCATCTTCATCACCATCGTCTTCATACAGAGAACCCTAGCCGGCCATGGCGGCCACCACTCCCACGGTGGTCGCCGGCTTCCCTTTACCCCTCTTCTCATCTTCTCCTTCTTCTTCATTTCATACCACACCCAAAACCCAGAAAAAACACCCTGTTCTTCAAAGTCCCGGTCACCGGAGTTACACCGGTGACCACCAAAGTATGAAGATCCGCCTCAAACCAATGCCGTTCGAACCCTCTCCACATGATCTATTACCCTGCCCCACTGGTTCCCCTCGAATCAACCCCAATCGCTTCGAATATCCCAAAAAGGGTCGTCGGAACCCTAACTCCGGCGACCCCAAATTCAACCCCAATCAAGATCCGTTCTTTACCCTCACCCAAACACCCCTCTTCAAGCTGAAATCCAAAAGGCTTTGCCTTGAAGCCCTAAAACGAAAATCAGAGAAAAATTGGAAGGAAAAGAGTTCTGAAAAAGAATAAAGAGAAAGAAAAGAAAAAGAAAAGGTCTGAAAAGAAGTAAGGGAAAAGAAACAAGGAGTCAGAGAGAGATCGAGAGAGGGTGAGAAGAGTGAAGAGATAGGAAGCTCAGGGGACCGGCCCTGCAAGCTAAGTCCCCCGACCCCTATTTGCTTTCTTTTGTATGCTTTGCTTTGTGTATTTTTGTTTAAGCATGCCTATAAATGTCTGCTTTTGATTCTTGCTTCACATGATAGTTTAGAACCTTTCTGTTTACTTTCCTCTGTTGCAAATCATGCCCTATTCCTGTCTGTTTCTCTGTGACCATATCTATCTCTTAATCTGTTCATCTTCTATATCTTTCCGTGTTTCTTTGAACCTGTTAGTACTAGGGTATATGTTTGTTCTATCATAATTTCTTTTAGAGTTAAAAGACATGCCTTGATTTGTTGGTTTGCAATATCATGACTAGCCGCCTTCTCTGTTTCTTGGCATAATTAGTTCAATTGTTCTCTTTCATTAGAGTATCCTGTGGCTTGTAGCTTTATGTTGATGTCCCTGTGCTTCTTTGTCTGCTATAGTATTGGGGTTCCTCATCTTGTTGGCTTTCGATATTTCTTCTGTCATTTTGCATGTTATGGTTCTGATACTATGTTTAATTGTTTGTCTCTCATTCTCGCTCAGCTCTGTATTAGATTATCTTTTGTTAGCTTGCAATGTCTTGACTGTTTCTCTTTCTGCATCTTTGCATGTTTAGTCTTAGTGAAATTTGGCCATCTCTATTCATCTCTTATATCAGAGTTATCCTGTGTTTAATCTGGGGTTCACTTCTCTGTTTTAGAGATCTTCACATCCTTTGTCTACATTTTGGTTGTCTTATTGGTTAGTTTTTCAATATTACTTATGTTTATTTTAGTGCAAGTCTAGTTTCATGGCATATCACCTCTCAAGTGCTTTTATTTGCTGAATAAGTATGCCAATCTGAGTCTGTTTCTCTTCATGTCACTCTCACATGATAGATTTAGGTTTCTCCATCACTGTTTCTCCACATCCTTCTTTTCTTCATCTCCATGTTCTTCTTTCCATGATTTGGTTTTTATCTTATCTGTCATGCACTTGTCCATGATTTGGTTCTGGTTGATTATGTTCCCATCATTCCATAGTTTATTTCATATCTTTGTGCAAGTTGCTCTGATAATTAGTCTTGAGGCTTCTTAGCTGGTTCATCTTTAGCCTGTTATGTTGAGATCCTGTTATTTGTCATGTTAATCCCATGGTGCTTTGCTCTAAGTTCAAATATCTCATCTTTCTTTGACCTATTGACTGTTAGTTCCTGATTCATATTGAAAGCATGACTAGGATTCTTCACATGTTTGGCTTTAGTCTCATACTTTTCCTGTTTCATTGGGTTATCATGATTCTAGGTTTAGAGTTTGAAATTGGATCCTAATTGTCATCTCTGTTAATCTAGGTTGTGTTGGCTGTTTCATGAGAATCTATGCTTATATGTGTAATTGTGCCATGAACCTTAAAAGTTCTAAAGTTCTTCAAATGTCATATGACTTGAGCTAGGAGTGATTAGGTCAGAAACTAACATGGATTCATACTTTATCACATGTAGTCTAATAATATGAGTTAATGGACTGAAATTCAACCTTATCAATTGTTTTCTCTGAGTTTGGGTCAATTAATCCATTTTATTTGATCATGTGTGTTTCTGTGTGCAGTACATGTTGGTAATGATTAAGTTTTTTGCTATCTCTTGTTGATTATGAATGTCTGATTAACTGGTCAGACCTTAGGGGAATTGGTTATAGCTGTTAGTGTTAGGTTCCTTGAAAATGGCTAGTTTTTAAATAGGTTAGAACTGAAAATGAACAAATAGGCTATAAGTTAAATAATTGGCTTAAGAATGGTCAACCTTGCAAAGGGTTGACCAATTCTATAAAGCCCTAACACACAGCTCACTGTTAAAAGTGGCTGGTTGTGCAAATGGCTATGTCTGCAAATGCAGACTAGCCCAGGCTCTATATTGAGCCCTGAACAGCAAAGTGGCCAAACCTGTAAAGGTTTTGGGCCCAGCTGTTCAGTATATGGCTTTGATAGCCCAAGCCAAGTCTCAACTTGAGACTGGCTAGATCTTAAATAGGTAATCATAATAACAAAGCAGGCTATGCCTGCAATTAGCTTTAAATTGAAATAATCTGGTCTTAATTGACTGGAATTAGAATAAAAGTGGCTAAAACTGAAATAGTTTCTTAAAATAAATCTGGCCAGCCCTTAAATACTAATGCCAGGGCTGGCTATTAGTTAAATAGGTGCAAAACAAGTTGAAATCTGCCCTAGGTAAGCTGGTAAATCAGCAGTACCCTTAGGGGCACAATTGGGTATTAAAAGGTAAAATAGTAACTAGTTAGAACTTAAAAGGGTAATGGAGTCATTCATGCTCCCGATTTCTGCAATTTTGCAGAGATTTAGGGGTATAATGGTCTCCTAAAAATGGGAAATCTGTAAAAATCTCAAACCCCTAAGGTCATACTAGTAAAAGGCCCTAAAAGGAATCTTTTAGAACCTTCCAGCACATGCTGGAAGGGTTTTTCATAACAGAAATAGGGGCTAAAGTGCATAATTCATAAATTTAGGAGGGGGAAGTGGGATTAATCCCATACTTCCTCCCCAAGTTTTCAGCCCTAAAAAAGATCTATATATACCTCTAAGAATGGGGCTGAATGGGGGTTCCAACATTGAATGATTCTGAATTCACTCTCTACTAGTTTTATACCATAAAATTTCAGAGTTAAAATAGCAATAGAACAGTAGACTTCACGGTTTTGTTGAGCAAAAACTTGTTGGTTCTCTTCTGATTTTGAGGTTTTCTGCTCGAATCTGGGTCTGGAGTTCTGTCTTGATTCTACTGGTTTTCCTGTTTATTGATTGCTATTTGGTCTCATTCGTTTGGCACTTCATTCTCCTGTTGCATTGGCCGTTTGGATTTGCTGTGGTTATTGCTTACTCCTTCTCCCTTAGAACTCATTGGCTTCCATTTTGCTGAACCAGGTACATTCCCTTGTTCACTGAAGATGTAATTGTTAAAGCTCAAACAATGGAATGAAGTTCAGAATGTTGAAATTAACTGTTCTGCTGTAATTCAGTTTACTTCTTTGATTGATAGCTTAGTGTAGTTTAGATCTAAACGTCATGTAGTGAAGCCTGTAGTAGAATGAAAACAGAAAACAAAATATGTAATAGCTAGTAATAGTAGTAGTATAATGTAGATAGTTTACCACTTAGTTTAATTAGGTGAAGGCACTAAAATATAAGTTAATTAATAAGACCTGCAAAATTAACAATCTGATAATGAAATTCATGAGGAAATCAGTAGTATAATGGTAGTATAGTTGTAGACCATTCATTATTTAGTTAAATAGGAATCACGTTGAAATCAGATTCAATCAACTCACTTGCATGCTTTAGAATAATAAATTCACCTAGTTGTTCCATTAACTAGTCTCAAGGTTCGAATTTGAATGAGAAGTAATTCTATTAGGATGAATGGATTGGTGATAAGGGGTATAGCTTACAATGGAATCAGCAATATAGTCTGTTATCAATTGTTCGTTGTCTCTTCAGTATAAATAATTAGCTAATTCATTTTAAGTCAATCTAATTTCCTAGAAAAGTAGCCGTGTTCCAGAACATCTTGAATGTGATTGATTAGGTCTTAATATAGAACATATATAACAGTTGGTAGAATTTTCCTTGATTACCGTTCATGTACCGATTCCTATCAATAAATAAAGAATGATCTGATTTCATTTCCAGTCTTGAGTACTGTTCCATTATGAAATTCTGTGTTGTATCTTTTGTTATTACATTCTGGTTTGGGCCCTATGTATAGCGTGGGCCTGAACTCCAATTCGGAATTGTTTAGTTTGCTGAATGATAGCCAAAAGACCTTCTGGGCTTTGAGGCCTGGGCCAATTCATTGCTTGCCCGATTAAATAAACGGAAGTCTAGGCCCAGTAGAAAAGAAGATGTATATGGGCCTGGAATGCTTAGAAATAACGATTAAGGGAAGAACACAAACAGAAAAACATAGTATACACCTCTTAAGGTAGAGACTTAATTAAATTGGGACGAGCCTCGCCCGAATAACATCGGGGCCCCCATTTAGTAATAAGATAATACAGTAGAATCGGAAAGGCTAATAGTGAATTTCATAGCCTCTTCCAAAATTTAAAAGCCGATAGAGACTATTTTAAGGCACGATTTAATATACCTTCCTATGAACGAGTGCGCACTTGGTGCGACTCAAATCCAAATCTCGGCAAAGCCGAAATACACCAAAAGTCATAGGCGTACTGGTTGCGGTATGGCTCGAGGCGTGTTTCCGCAATGTCGCAAATTCCTAAAAAATAATATTTAACGTAAAAGCACATTATGTTGTTAAAATCTATAACTGAGTCAAACAAAAGTCAAGAACGACAGTGGAGCGACCGTGCTAAAACCACGGAATCCGGGAGTGCCTAACACCTTCTCCCGGGTTAACAGAGTTCCTTATCCGGACCTCTGCTTCGCAGACATTTCAAGAGTCAAAATTCCTCGGATTCGGGATTAACCGGTGACTTGGGACACCATTGTCATTCCCAAGTGGCGACTCCGATTAATCTCTAATAAAATCCCGAACCGATTGTCCTTAAATTGGAAAAACTCCTTCCCTTACGTTATTTTATCCGTCTTGGGTAATTAAGCGTCGGGGTATACCCTACGAGTGTATTCATACGCTTTTAAGCAGTGTGGGGTAGTAAAAAAGGGAGGTGTGACAGCTCTGGCGACTCTGCTGGGGATCCAACCCTGAATTTCGATTTCAGGGTTTAAGAACTCGAGCTCCTTAGAACTGCCGTTCGCATTTTTTTTATTTGACTTCATTATGTGATTTGAACAACATGCTATGTGCTTTATCGCTTTTGATATTATGTGAATTGTATATATAAAATTGTGCCGAAAACCCTTCTCTCTTCTCCCCCGGGGATGTGCTTACTGGTTGAGACTCCCCTTTCTGTTAAAAGTCACCTTAAATTAAGAAAACAGAGGCCGGATAAGTTACAAAGCCGATTGACTCCGCGGGTCACCGGTACGTAGCCCCTTCCTCGATCCGAGTTGTCCGCTCGGGTACACGGTCTAGCAATCTATGAAACCATAAGATTTTGAACATAGGTCTAGGACGATTATTTGCATCATACTTGACTTAGGGGACTCAACACAGGGGTTGGGTCCGTCTAGGACAAGTGACCCGGTATTGAAAAGACCGAGCATGCTATGTGTTGCATTTTATTGTCCTTGGTCGTTATGCGGACCGGCGGAAATCCCGAGATTGGAAAATTTGTTGAAAAGAAAAAGAGAGAGAGGAAAATAATGATAATAGGTACATGGAAAATTTTGAAATTTTGAAAAAATAGGTGTAACATTTTTTGAAATAATTGGTCAAATAATCTGACCGAACTACGCAGGTTTGATTCTCGCCATTAGGTGGGATACGTAGGCAACCCTTGAACGGGTCCAACCACACTTTTAGAAAAGACCAAAAAGATTTTCTTTTCAAATAATCGAGGTGATTGCTATTTTTGAAAATTGCCGAATGTTCCGAAAGGACGACGGAAGGCTGTTTTGCAAAAATGGCCACTTCGAAAAATCATTTTTCTTTTCTTTCATTCAAAAATTGAAAACTTGCATTGAAAAAGATTTTTCCTTTTCTAAATAAAATCACCTTAATAAATGTGCAGGACGAGCACGATGATGAATGAACAATTTTCCCTAAATAAAATCCCTTTGGAGCTGAGATTATGGTGGCGGGACATGGGATCCGATGGTCAAGACTGGGTCAAAAAGTACTTGAAAGGCCTTACGGGTTTACTAGACATGGTTCCTCGAGGTGATGTGGTTAGAGCGTTGGTCACGTTTTGGGATTCGGCACACAACGTATTTCATTTCCCGGATTTTGAACTTACCCCAACTTTGGAGGAGATTGCCTTTTACATTGGAAAGACCGAGGTTCCGCTGAAAGGAAAATACCCGGTATCTCCGAGGACGGTGACACTACATCGCTTCCTCGACTCTTTGAAAATTGCCCGGAATGTTCATAATGAAGATCTGGCCGACGGGTTTTGTTCTTTAAGCTTCATCTACAATAGGTTTGGACACGTTGGGGGTTTCAATGATCCTACCAACAAGCTATGTTGCAAGTCCAACCGGGCGAAATGGGAAGAACACCGGAGGTTCGCATTTTTGGTGGCATTTCTCGGAATTGTTGTATTCCCGAGGAAAGATGGACATATTAATATAAAAGTTGCCGGAGTAGCTACCACACTGATAGTACAAGAAAATTGTACTCTGGCCCCGATGATTGTTGCGGATATCTATCGTGCTCTGACTGCGTGCAAAGCGGGGGCTAGCTTTTTCGAAGGGTGTAACTTGATCTTGCAAATTTGGCTAATTGAGCATCTATGCCACCATCCTTCGTACTCGAGCTATGGTTCGGCTAATCGGACATGTTTGGAAGAGTTCAATGCGAGGACAAAAGAAGTAAAATTGCCTGAAGGAGTCCAAGGTTGGATTGTGTATCTTCGATCACTAACTGACGGTCAAATTGATTGGACGTATGACTGGTTACCTCTTGACGAGGTGATATACATGCCAACGGAGGGATCGCCGTTTTTGATCATGGGTTTGAAGAGTATACAACCCTATGCCCCATACAGAGCCCTGCGACAGTTGGGTCGATATCAGATTATTCCGAGAGATGGAGATCTCAGTGTGCAAGCTGTGGAGATTAGTCCGGACGGGCAATTCCCGGAAGCAAAAATCCGGCAAATCTGGAACGAGTGCCAAAATTTGAAGATTGATACTTGTGTGCCGAATAGAGCAAAAGGGGAGATATCACCTGGGTACTCCACATGGTACCGACGAGGGGTTGAACACGAACGTCTTTCAAAGAGACCTCACTTGCAAGACCTGATAGAGCAATCCGAGGAAAATCTGAAATGGGCGGCCAAGGAAAAAGAATATAAGGCCAAAATCAGTCTGTTGGAAGATAAACTGAGAAATCTTCATTTCGAAAGTGGCTTACAAGCAGCATCCGATGAAGTGGAAAAGAAACAGCTGAAGAAAGAAAATGATGTGTTGAAGGCTCAAATAGCTCAAATGAAAATTGCATCCGAGACCCCAGGTTCGTTCAGCCCGGGATGAAAAGTTAATTGAGATTCTCCGGCGAAAAGTAAATGACTATAGCTTTGATTTGGACGTAGCCGAAAGAGAATTAGTCAAGGCTCGGAAGCAAATGGGCAGAGACACCGATGAAAGAGCCAAGTTGGTTCAGCAGCTACAAGACAAGCACGATGTTGAAATAGCTCAGCTTAGAAAGAAAATGATCTCAGCCACAGTCAAGAGTAACAAGATTATCAAAGATCTTGAAAAAGAAAGAGAACACTGCTACACGACTATGGCTAGATTGGAATTGAAGCTGCAACAAGTGCAAAAGGACAACCAACACACCTTGGATGCTCGCACTCAACAAATAAGCCGGCTATTGCAAGAAAAAGGGGTCATCAGAGAAAAGATTGTTCGCATCGCCCAATACATCACCCGGAAGACTCAGCTTTGTGAAGATATGTCTCGGAGGACTTTTGTATCTGCAGTGAAGTTTTTGTACAACAAGTCATGGCCGACCTGGATAGGCTTCAAAGGGGTTTAGCATATAGGCCCGCGGCAAGGCCGAACGATGCCTCGCGGGCACTAGGTGCATTAATGTACTCTTAGGTCATGCATCATCTTTTATTTTTCTTTTTTAAACATCACTTTGTAATCAAGGTTTTGAATTATCAATGAGAAAACAAAGTGTTGTTACCAATTCTTTTGCTTTATGTCATTTCCTTTAAATCCGCTAGGCAAATAAATAGGAGCGTGATTATGAAAACGACAATGAGAAAAAAAAAAGGAAAAAAAAAAAAAAAAAAAAAAAAAAAAAAAAAAAAAGAGCAAGAAAAGAGAAAAAGCAAAAGAGAAAAAGAAAAGAAGAAAAGAAAGAAAGAAAACAAAAGAGCGGAAAAAGAAAAGATGATTGAAGTGAGCAACGGCCGGGATGATGCATAACGACTCGAGCAAATGTGTTTGTTTTTAAAGTCGTTACATCTTATTCATGCGCTAACAACTAACAAGTGTTGATGTTTGTGAGTCCAGATTTTCTAGGCAACTGGCATACTGGCTACCCACCCATACAACACCAGGTCCAAAAAGATGACAAAGGTTGTGTCCCAGGAGATCGAGGCAACTATTGTAGACCCTGCTCACGAAGAAGAGATAGTGGATGTGGCAGGGATGAAAGAAGAAATGTACAAGTTAAGACAGCAGATGGCTGAAATGTACCAGGCTTGGTCGAGAGGTCAACCACTACCGGCCTACCCTGCTAACCCTGCATATGTCCCCCCAGCCAATCCTAACCCCGAGCTACCAACACTGAACTCATCCTCCACCTACCCCGACTACCCTCACTACTATGCTTCCACCTCCCAAATGCCACCACCTCCAGCCAAGCAGGCACCACCTCAGATACCACAAGTCGCTCCTGTATATGTGGCACCTTCGCCCGCTGTTATCCATAAATCCGCTAGTGAACCGATGTTTCATATCCAGGATCCTCACTACTACCCTCCGGAGCCTACTTTCAGACAACACGAGTCTCACGCTCCGATGATGGAAGCAAGTGTCGGGCAGGAAGAGATGGCTCGGAAAGTGAAGAGTCTTGAGAATGCTTTCCGCAATATGCAAGGACTGGGAGGGCAAGTAAGTGTAGCCTACAAAGACCTGTGTTTGTTCCCTGAGGTGCAGCTTCCTACGGGATTTAAGTTGCCAAAGTTCGACATGTACAACGGACACGGGGATCCGGTAGCTCATCTAAGAGGATACTGTAGCAAGATGAGAGGCGCGGGAGGTAGAGATGAATTGTTGATGGCGTACTTCAGCCAAAGTTTGAGTGGATCAGCTCTGGAATGGTATACCCGACAGGACCATACAAGATGGTTCGTTTGGGATGACTTAGCGCAAGCTTTCGCTAGTCACTTTCAGTACAATTTGGAGATCATACCCGACAGGTTATCCCTTACCAAGCTGGAGAAAAAGCCAGGAGAGAGCTTTAGAGAATACGGTTTTAGATGGAGGGAACAAGCCGCTAGAGTGGATCCACCAATGAAAGAAGGAGAGATGGTGGATTGTTTTTTGCAAGCTTTGGAGCCCACATACTACGGCCATCTAGTGTCAGCAATTGGAAAGAGTTTCAACGAAGTTGTGAAAATGGGAAGTTTTGTAGAAGAGGGTTTGAAGACAAACAAAATTATGAGTTTTTCGGCTATCAAAGCCACCAATCAAGCTATACAGAGTGGAAACGGAGGAGTGATGGGAAAGAAGAAGAAAGAAGAAGTAGCAACCATTGAAAGTAGGTCCTGGAGTCGCAACCCACATTATAACCCACCAAGACCCTACCGCCAACACCCGCCAAGCCCAGCAACTCCATATAATCCACCACCACCATCTTACCCGCCAAACCCCTACAACACACCCGGCCCATATAACCCACCACCACCACCATACCCACCAACTGTCCCACATTACCACCACCCGCAAGCCCAAGCCTACCCACCACCACCACCCCACGTGTGGAGAGCTCAAGCTCCACACAATGTGTACCACACCCAGAACACATACCCAACCCCTAAACCTTACCGAAACCAGAATAGACCCAGGCCGGACGCTGATTGGAGAAACAAAGCAAGAAAAACATTCACTCCTCTCGGAGAATCATATACCAGTCTTTACCACAGGTTGAAAGAATTGGGGATGTTGAGACCAATCGCACCAAAAGTTCCAAACCCACCCCCGAAAAATCTTGATTCTTCTGTCAGATGTGAATACTGTTCGGGAACATTGGGCCACGATACTGAGAAGTGTTGGCAATTAAAGAATGCCATTCAAGATCTTATCGATGAGAGGAGAATCGAAGTACAGGCTCCCGAAGCCCTAAACATTACCCAAAATCCATTGCCAAATCACCACGAAACGAATATGATAGAACTGGTACAGGGTGATGGCAATCCAAAACCATCTCAGGCTGTCATGATGATAAAGTCGAGTGACAAGTTAGAGAAGGAAATTGTGAAGGAGGAAGCAATTGTTGAGAAACCAAAGCCGGTAGTGGTGGGAGGTTTAAAGGTGGTAGTTCCAGGTGCAAAGACGATCGTGACTGTGAAAGGAGCAAGTGCAGAGCCGGTAATCATAAAACCAGTAGTGCAAATGCCAGTGGTGAGTACGAAGACTGTACCTTGGAACTATAACAAGGTAGCGGTAGTTTACAAGGGAAAAGAGATTTCTGGTGAAATTAATGAAACGCATGGACTCACCCGATCTGGAAGGTGTTTTGCTCCAGAGGAACTGAGAAAGATGAAGACGGTGAGAGAAAGTCAATTGAAGAAGCTAGTGTCGGAGGAGGAGGCAGAAGAATTTCTTAAGAAAATGAAGTCACAAGAGTACTCAGTGGTTGAGCAGTTAAGAAAGACCCCGACCCAAATTTCTTTGCTATCTTTGTTGATACATTCAGAAGAGCACCGGAAGGCTCTTATGAAGATTCTAAATGAGGCTCATGTTCCGGAGAAGATTTCAGTGTGTCACTTGGAGAAGATTACCAGCAAAATTTTCGAGTCTAATAGGATCACTTTCTCTGATAGGGAGCTGCCGGTGGAGGGAACTGAACACAATAAAGCATTGTACCTTACAGTAAAGAGTGAAGAGTCGGTCGTGACCAGGGTATTGATTGACAATGGATCGAGCGCGAATATTTGCCCGCTGTCAACTTTAGGGAAGCTGAACATTAGCCCGGACAGAATCCGGAGAAATAGTATCAATGTGAGAGGGTTTGACAGCGGAGGTAAGAACACGTTAGGAGATATTATTTTGGAAGTGACCATCGGTCCCGTTGATTTTACGATGGAGTTCCAGGTGCTCGACATTGCCGTGTCGTATAACTTGCTGTTAGGTCGACCCTGGATTCATGCGGCCAAGGCGGTACCATCTTCTCTACACCAGATGGTCAAGTTTGAATGGGAGCAGCAAGAGATTGTTGTACACGGAGAGGAAAATGCTTGTAATGTGGTAGCACCTTTTGACGGTACTGATGGGGATAGGGGTCCTTGGGTCTACCAAGTGACGGATGTTGTTGTAGTGAACAAAATTGCTGAAGGAGAAAAGTTACCAACCCCTATGATGGCACCAACTGCTGTGATGGTAGCCAGAGAAATGCTGAAAAACGGATTTGCACCGGGGAGGGGATTAGGCAAAACACTGCAGGGAGTCACTCAACCAGTTCAGCTTCCGGAGAATAAAGGTACATTCGGCTTAGGGTTCAAACCCACCTTTGCCGATATCCAAAGAGCCTCTAAAGCCAAGAAGAACTGGACCTTGCCCAAACCCATACCCAAATTATCCGACATCTTCATCAGGCCTGGTACAAAATATCAACCATCTGCTGCAACAAAGTGCATTGAGACCCAACTTGATGAAGAAATGCTTGGTTTTGAAAAAATGTTTTGGGAGGTGAATACGATTGAAGCAGGGGAGGGCACGAGCAGAATGGACGTGCAATTTGTGGGACCAGGAATCACATTGAACAATTGGGAAGCTACTCCTTTCCTTGTCCGGAAGGAGTCTTGGTAGTTAGCTCAAAATTTCATCATTGCTTCCCCGAAAGTTGTTATTTTTTCCCTATTCCCCTCATGAAAAAAAAATCACCATGTATCCCGAACATTGTTCGTTTCTTTTATTAATGAAATGCAGTTTTTCCTTTTTCTTCACTTTTGCCTTATTTTTCTTTATTTTTCCTTTTGTACAGGTTTTGCATGTGTTGATTCCAATGCCATGTCATGCGTGAAGGATTCTAGACCCAGTTCTAACAATCACATTACTATACAAGAAATCGGGGAAGATAGTGAAATAGAATGTGAGGATGAGGAAGCCCTGGAGGAAATAAGTAAGGACATGAAACAATACGAGGAAAAACCCAAACCGAATCTAAGTGATACGGAATCTGTAAATTTGGGGAGCGAAGATGATGTCCGAGAAACAAAGATTAGTGTGCATTTGGAGGCACCCCTCAGGGATGAATTGATAAGGTTGTTACATGAATTTAAGGACATCTTTGCCTGGTCCTATGATGACATGCCCGGGCTTAGCACGGATCTAGTGGTACACAAGTTGCCTATCTACTCGGAATGCCGGCCGGTAAAACAAAAGCTAAGGAAATTCAAAACGGACATTAGCGTGAAGATAAAAGAAGAGGTGAATAAGCAGTTTGAGGCAAAGGTCATAAGAGTTACCAAGTACCCCACCTGGTTGGCAAATGTTGTGCTGGTCCCGAAGAAAGATGGCAAAACCAGAGTGTGTGTAGACTATAGAGACCTCAACAAGGCCAGTCCGAAGGATGACTTCCCATTGCCAAACATCCACATATTGATCGACAATTGTGCCAAGCATGAAATTGGTTCTTTTGTGGATTGCTATGCGGGTTATCACCGGATCCTGATGGACGAAGAAGATGCAAAAAAGATAGCCTTTATCATGCCTTGGGGAACATATTGTTACAGGGTGATGCCGTTTGGGTTAAAGAATGCCGGGGCTACATATATGAGGGCAATGACCACTATGTTTCATGATATGATACATCGAGAAATTGAAGTATATGTGGACGATGTCATCATAAAGTCCAGAAAACAACCTGATCATGTGAGAGATTTGAGAAAGTTTTTCCAAAGACTCCGGAGGTACAATCTAAAGCTCAATCCGGCGAAGTGTGCTTTTGGAGTACCTTCGGGGAAACTACTGGGGTTTATTGTGAGTCGGCGAGGTATTGAACTGGATCCATCAAAGATCAAGGCTATTCAAAGTCTACCTCCGCCGAAGAACAAGAAGGAGGTCATGAGCTTATTAGGAAGGTTGAATTACATTAGTCGGTTCATTGCTCAGTTGACATCAACATGCGAGCCGATCTTCAAGTTGTTGAAGAAAGATGCAGCAGTTAAATGGACCGACGAGTGTCAGGAAGCCTTTGACAAGATCAAGGAATATTTGGCCAATCCTCCGGTGTTAGTTCCTCCGGAACCAGGGCGTCCTCTGATTTTGTATTTGACGGTGCTAGATAACTCTTTCGGTTGTGTACTGGGTCAACATGATGAGACAGGCAAGAAAGAACAAGCCATCTACTACCTCAACAAAAAGTTTACATCCTACGAGGTGAAGTATACCCAACTGGAAAGAACTTGTTGTGCATTGATTTGGGTAGCTCAGAAGCTAAAGCATTATTTGTCAACATACACCACGTACTTGATATCACGATTGGATCCTCTCAAGTATATATTTCAGAAGCCTATGCCTACGGGAAGACTGGCCAAATGGCAGATTCTGCTCACAGAATTCGACATTGTCTATGTAACTCGTACGGCAATGAAGGCACAAGCTATTGCGGACCACCTAGCCGAGAATCCGGTGGATGATGAATATGAGCCATTGAAAACATACTTTCCGGATGAAGAGGCAACGCTTGTCGAGGAGATGGAGCAAGATGAGAGACCCGGATGGAAAATGTACTTTGACGGAGCCGTCAACAGCAGGGGCGTTGGTATCGGAGCGGTACTTATTTCAAGTACGGGTCAACACTATCCCGTTACAGCTCAGCTTCGATTTTTCTGTACCAACAATATGGCCGAATATGAGGCATGCATCTTGGGATTAAGGATGGCAATTGACATGGGTATTCAAGAGATTTTGGTCATGGGTGACTCGGATCTCTTGGTACACCAAATTCAGGGGGGAATGGGAGACACGAGATTTGAAATTGATACCATATCGGTATTGTTTGCACGAGTTGTCTCAAAGATTCCAATCTATAGAATTCAAGCACATCCCGAGAATGCACAATGAGATTGCAGATGCTTTGGCCACATTGTCCTCTATGTTGCATCATCCGGACAAGACATATATAGATCCACTCCAGATCCAAGTCCGAGATCAGAATGCTTATTGCTTCGTTGTGGAAGAAGAGTCGGATGGAGAGCCGTGGTATCATGATATTAGAGAATACTTGAAAGTTGGCAAATACCCGGAGCAAGCCACCGGAGACCAGAAGAGAGCCATCAGGCGTCTAGCCAATGGATTTTTCTTTAGTGGAGGAGTGGTATACAAAAGAACACCAGATTTGGGTTTATTGCGGTGTGTAGATGCACAACAAGCGGATGAAATCATGATTGAAGTACATGCCGGAGTATGCGGACCCCATACGAGCGGATATGTTTTAGCAAAGAAGATTTTGAGAGCTGGGTACTACTGGCTCACGATGGAGCGTGATTGTATCAGGTATGTAAAGAAATGCCATCAATGCCAGGTACATGGGGATCTGATCCATTCCCCGCCTTATGAGTTGCACACAATGTCAACACCTTGGCCCTTTGTTGCTTGGGGCATGGATGTCATCGGCCCAATAGATCCAGCCGCTTCTAACGGGCACAGGTTCATCCTGGTTGCAATTGATTATTTCACCAAGTGGGTTGAAGCTAAGACATTCAAGGCAGTGACGAAGAAAGCGGTGGTGGATTTTGTGCACGAGAATATTATACGCCGATTTGGAATCCCCAAGGTGATTATCACAGACAATGGAGCCAATTTAAACAGTCATCTCATGGCGGAGGTTTGTGAAAGGTTTAAGATCACGCACCGCAATTCCACACCTTACAGGCCAAAGGCGAATGGTGCAGTAGAGGCGGCAAATAAGAACATCAAGAAGATTCTCCGAAAAATGGTGGAGGGATCCAGGCAGTGGCATGAAAAGTTACCCTTTTCTCTCATGGGTTACCGCACGACAGTGCGTACTTCTATCGGAACCACACCTTATACCCTGGTGTACGGAACGGAGGTTGTTATACCCGCAGAAATAGAAATACCGTCATTGCGGATTATAGCCGAATCTGAGATAGATGACGATGAATGGGTAAAGACCCGATTAGAACAGTTGAATTTGATTGATGAGAAGAGATTGGCCGCAGTCTGCCATGGGCAGTTATATCAGCGAAGAATGGCCAGAGCATATAATAAGAAGGTACGACCTCGAAAGTTTGAAGTCGGACAAATGGTATTGAGGCGTATCTTACCACATTGGGCAGAGGCAAAAGGCAAGTTTGCACCGAATTGGCAGGGACCGTTCGTGGTATCACGGGTGTTGTCTAATGGAGCATTATATTTAACAGATGTTAAAGGAAAGTGCGTAGAGACTGCTATCAATTCAGATGCGGTCAAAAGATACTATGTATGATTCCTTTTCAATTGTATGTTTTGTATTTTGTTGTGATTTTGGAATTGAAATGATGAAGGCATTTTATTCTCTATCCAAACACTTTATCCATTGATAACCCCTTTGAGCCTTAAACAATGAATTCTTTCGTATCCCTCTCTCGGAATCGCTTTAGCGCAATAAAATCGAAATTGCCAAAATGAAAAAATGATGATGAAAAATGAAAAAAATGAAAAATGAAAAAAAAAATGAATGAATGAATGAAAAAGAGAAAAAGACAAAGAAATCGGGAAAAAGTCAAAAATCCATCTAACTTATGAAGTTGGATGAATTACGTCTGACTTGATCCCGAAAGGGTACGTAGGCAGCCTCTCTGAGGTTCAGTCACAATAAAGAAAAATCCAAAAATTCCCCACATATTGAAACTGGGGCAGAAGTTATGTTTAATAATTCCGAGAGTTGTAAATATTTTTAACCCTCGTTTGAATTTTGAGCCTTTATATCTTTCTTTCTTAACCCACCCAAAAGCCACGTTACAGTCCAAAGAAAGACCTTCTGATCAATTTTGAAATGATAACAAATACAACGAAGGAGGAGCGAAGCATCGGACAATACCCGTGGAACAGAAAACAAAATACAAAAAGCAAAAATGGAAAAAATAAAAAAAAATGAGAGAGTCTCATCAGTGAAAACCTTAATCGGCACTGTGAGATGATCGTGAGGTTGAGAGAAATAAAATGAGAGAGTCTCATCAGTGAAAACCTTAATCGGCACCGTGAGATGATTGTGAGGTTGAGAGAATAAATGAGAGAGTCTTATTGGTGAAAACCTTTCGAGGCACCGTAGGGCGATCGTGAGGACTATCAAAAAGAGAAAAGGCAACAAAAAAGAGTATCGGTTTTGGGTCAAAGGCAATTCAGAGTCAGAATAATGATTGGAACGAACTGGGTCGGAGTTTAAATACATGGCATGGTCGGCGGAATCAGCCAACAAATACCCAGATAAGTTCCGTCATCTCTCCAAAATACCCTTACCTTTCTTTCATTTTTTCTGCATTTCATTGTTTACCCTTTTGAGAGCTAACTACCAGCTCCTGATAACGGAAGTTGAAACAACACTGGATCGGAAAGGATAGAAGATTGGGGAAAGGAATAAAGAAGCTTGGCAAACATGGCCAAAGAAAAAGAAAACAAAACAAAAATGGAGAAATGAGAAAAATACAAAAAAGAGTCTGCAAGGGACAAGAAGTTGAAAGCCATGCAACATGAGAAAGCAAAAACAAAGGAAGCAATAAGAAGTGGGGACGGCAGATGCCAGTTGCCAGCAGTTTATATCTAATAAATTTTGTTTCATGCAGGAACAAATTGTCACTAATAACTTTAAAGTGAATATGACCAATGTGGAAAATTTAAAATACCAAAAAGAGAAAGTCTGCCGAATAAATGGAGAAATTCACAGGCAAAAGATAAGTTGGTAAAAAGAAAATACCAAAAAGAGGAAGGTAACATCTTTTAAAATCTGCTCCCCAGTCCTCAGGCTGAGGGAATCTTTTCTGCATTTGCATTGCACGTTTAATTTCAGTTAGGCGCCCACCTTCAAATACGGGAATACTTTTCTGCATCGCATTGCATGTTTAATTTCTGTTAGGCGCCCACCTTCAAATACGGGAATATTTTCTGCATCGCATTGCATGTTTAAATTTTGTTAGGTGCCCACCTTCTAATACGGGAATACTTTTCTGCATTCGCATTGCACGTTTAATTTCTGTTAGGCGCCCACCTTCAAATACGGGAATATTTTCTGCATTCGCATTGCACGTTTAAATTCTGTTAGGCGCCCACCTTCTAATACGGGAATATTTTCTGCATCGCATTGCACGTTTAAATTCTGTTAGGTGCCCACCTTCTAATACGGGAATATTTTTCTGCATCGCATTGCACGTTTAAATTCTGTTAGGTGCCCACCTTCTAATACGGGAATATTTTCTGCATTCGCATTGCACGTTTAAATTCTGTTAGGTGCCCACCTTCTAATACGGGAATATTTTTCTGCATTTGCATTGCACGTTTAAATTCTGTTAGGTGCCCACCTTCAAATACGGGAATATTTTCTGCATTCGCATTGCACGTTTAAATTCTGTTAGGCGCCCACCTTCAAATACGGGAATATTTTCTGCATCGCATTGCACGTTTAAATTCTGTTAGGCGCCCACCTTCTAATACGGGAATATTTTCTGCATTTGCATTGCACGTTTAAATTCCGTTAGGCGCCCACCTTCTAATACGAGAATATTTTCTGCATCGCATTGCACATTTAATTTCTGTTAGGTGCCCACCTTCGAATACGGGAATACTTTCTGCATCGCATTGCACGTTTAAATTTCGTTAGGTGCCCACCTTCAAATACGGGAATACTTTTCTGCATCGCATTGCACGTTTAAATTCAGTTAGGCGCCCACCTTCAAATACGGGAATATTTTCTGCATCGCATTGCACGTTTAAATTCGTTAGGCGCCCACCTTCTAATACGGGAATACTTTTTTGCATTCGCATTGCACGTTTAAATTCGGTTAGGCGCCCACCTTCTAATACGGGAATACTTTTCTGCATCGCATTGCACGTTTAAATTCGTTAGGCGCCCACCTTCTAATACGGGAATACTTTTCGCATCGCATTGCACGTTTAAATTCGTTAGGTGCCCACCTTCAAATACGGGAATATTTTCTCGCATCGCATTGTACGTTTAATTTCTGTTAGGTGCCCACCTTCAAATACTGGAATAATTTTCTGCATCGCATTGCACGTTTAAATTCCGTTAGGTGCCCACCTTCAAATACGGGAATACTTTTCCGCATTCGCATTGCACGTTTAAATTCCGTTAGGTGCCCACCTTCTAATACGGGAATATTTTCTGCGCATCGCATTGCACGTTTAATTTCGGTTAGGCGCCCACCTTCTAATACGGGAATATTTTCTGCGCATCGCATTGCACGTTTAAATTCCGTTAGGCGCCCACCTTCTAATACGGGAATATTTTCCGCATCGCATTGCACGTTTAAATTCTGTTAGGCGCCCACCTTCTAATACGGGAATATTTTCTCGCATTTGCATTGCACGTTTAAATTCTGTTAGGTGCCCACCTTCAAATACGGAATATTTTCTGGCATTCGCATTGCACGTTTAAATTCCGTTAGGCGCCCACCTTCAAATACGGGAATATTTTCTCGCATCGCATTGCACATTTAAATTCCGTTAGGCGCCCACCTTCTAATACGGGAATATTTTCTCGCATCGCATTGCACGTTTAAATCCCGTTAGGCGCCCACCTTCTAATACGGGAATATTTTCTCGCATCGCATTGCACGTTTAAATTCCGTTAGGTGCCCACCTTCAAATACGGGAATATTTTCTGCGCATCGCATTGCACGTTTAAATTCCGTTAGGTGCCCACCTTCAAATACGGGAATATTTTCCGCATCGCATTGCACGTTTAAATTCCGTTAGGCGCCCACCTTCAAATACGGGAATATTTTCTGCGCATCGCATTGCACGTTTAAATTCCGTTAGGCGCCCACCTTCTAATACGGGAATACTTTTCTCGCATTCGCATTGCACGTTTAAATTCGGTTAGGCGCCCACCTTCTAATACGGAATACTTTTCTCGCATCGCATTGCACGTTTAAATTCCGTTAGGCGCCACCTTCTAATACGGGAATACTTTTCTCGCATCGCATTGCACGTTTAAATTCCGTTAGGTGCCCACCTTCAAATACGGGAATATTTTCTGCGCATCGCATTGTACGTTTAATTTCTGTTAGGTGCCCACCTTCTAATACGGGAATAATTTTCTGCGCATCGCATTGCACGTTTAAATTTCGTTAGGTGCCCACCTTCAAATACGGGAATACTTTTCTCGCATTCGCATTGCACGTTTAAATTCTGTTAGGTGCCCACCTTCTAATACGGGAATATTTTCTCGCATCGCATTGCACGTTTAAATTCCGTTAGGTGCCCACCTTCAAATACGGGAATATTTTCTCGCATCGCATTGCACGTTTACTTTCCGTTAGGCGCCCACCTTCTAATACGGGAATATTTTTCTCGCATCGCATTGCACGTTTAATTTCGGTTAGGTGCCCACCTTCTAATACGGGAATATTTTCTGCGCATTCGCATTGCACGTTTAAATTCCGTTAGGCGCCCACCTTCTAATACGGGAATATTTTCTCCATTCGCATTGCACGTTTAAATTCTGTTAGGCGCCCACCTTCTAATACGGGAATATTTTCTGCATCGCATTGCACGTTTAAATTCCGTTAGGCGCCCACCTTCTAATACGGGAATATTTTCTCCATCGCATTGCACGTTTAAATTCCGTTAGGCGCCCACCTTCTAATACGGGAATATTTTCTGCGCATTTGCATTGCATGTTTAAATTCTGTTAGGTGCCCACCTTCAAATACGGGAATATTTCTGCGCATTCGCATTGCACGTTTAAATTCCGTTAGGCGCCCACCTTCAAATACGGGAATATTTTCTGCGCATCGCATTGCACGTTTAAATTCTATTAGGCGCCCACCTTCTAATACGGGAATATTTTCTGGCATCGCATTGCACGTTTAAATTCTGTTAGGTGCCCACCTTCTAATACGGGAATATTTTCTGCATCGCATTGCACGTTTAAATTCCGTTAGGTGCCCACCTTCAAATACGGGAATATTTTCTGCATCGCATTGCACGTTTAAATTCCGTTAGGTGCCCACCTTCAAATACGGGAATATTTTCTGCATCGCATTGCACGTTTAAATTCTGTTAGGCGCCCACCTTCAAATACGGGAATATTTTCTGCATTCGCATTGTACGTTTAAATTCCGTTAGGCGCCCACCTTCTAATACGGGAATATTTTCTGCATTCGCATTGCACGTTTAATTTCTGTTAGGCGCCCACCTTCTAATACGGGAATACTTTTCTGCATTCGCATTGCACGTTTAAATTCTGTTAGGTGCCCACCTTCTAATACGGGAATACTTTTCTGCATCGCACTGCACGTTTAATTTCTGTTAGGTGCCCACCTTCAAATACGGGAATATTTTCTACATCGCATTGCATGTTTAATTTCTGTTAGGTGCCCACCTTCGAATACGGGAATACTTTTCTGCATCGCATTGCACGTTTAAATTCTGTTAGGTGCCCACCTTCAAATACGAGAATATTTTCTCCATCGCATTGCACGTTTAAATTCCGTTAGGTGCCCACCTTCAAATACGGGAATACTTTTCTGCGCATTCGCATTGCACGTTTAAATTCCGTTAGGTGCCCACCTTCTAATACGGGAATATTTTCTGCGCATCGCATTGCACGTTTAAATTCTGTTAGGTGCCCACCTTCAAATACGTGAATATTTTCTGCATCGCATTGCACGTTTACTTTCTGTTAGGCGCCCACCTTCTAATACGGGAATATTTTTCTGCATCGCATTGCACGTTTAATTTCAGTTAGGTGCCCACCTTCTAATACGGGAATATTTTCTCCATTCGCATTGCACGTTTAAATTCTGTTAGGCGCCCACTTTCTAATACGGGAATATTTTCTGCATTCGCATTGCACGTTTAAATTCCTGTTAGGCGCCCACCTTCAAATACGGGAATATTTTCTGCATCGCATTGCACGTTTAAATTCTGTTAGGCGCCCACCTTCAAATACGGGAATATTTTTGCACATCATGGTTTATACAGTTAAAAAGCCCACACTGGGGCAGAAAAAGAAAAAAAAAAGAGGTAGTTTGTTGTTTTGTTTTAAGCAGGTTCAGTTCGAGATCAAGAAAAACAAGAAAATCAACAAAAAAGAGAGTCAACAAGCAAAACAAGAAAAATCAAAAAAGAGAGTCAGCATCGAAGAAAATCAACAAAAAAAGGAAGATTCTGCATCACCGGAAAGGGAAGAAGAGCAAAAGCTAGATTAGGAACCATTGTAATTGTAGGATCATAGCTTAGAATAGCTTCTTCATTTTACATTTCCCCCCCCGGTGTAATAAGGAGTAAGTCGGCAAGTCTCAACAGTGTCAATGCAACAGTGAGTCCGGTAGTTTTTAAACTGCCGGACCTTCCCGAACTACACTGACCCGATTCCTGTTTAACCCAGGATATGTAGGCAACCTCTAAAGCAGGGTGCGGTCAAAAGGTTTTCAAAAAAACTTTTACGGAATGTGCCAATGTGCAAAAATCTCTCATTACTGCTCACTTGTCTTTGCACTGAAACTCTTCGTGTTCCCGAGCAAAGAGGGGCAGCTGTGAGCACATGATTTTTGCACCGGGTAAATAATTCCAAAATTAAAATAAATATGTTTTTGAGTGCAATTACTTGCTCTGTTTGAAATTAGCTATATTTTGTGTGTTTGAATAAGTAAAAAATTAGAAAAAATCAAAAAAAAATTAGGCTAGTTAATTACTTTGTTTAACTAGTTAGATTTTAAGAAAATAAGCAAAAAATAGTGTTAATTAGGGAAAAATAGTAGAAAATTGCCAAAAAATACTAAATAATTAGAGTAAGTAGGAAATTAGGTTTTATAATTTTCCATAAAAGAAAAGAAAAAAAATATATATATATAAAAAAAAATACATAAAAATCATTAATATCAGAAAATACAAAAATAGGAAGGTTTAATAAGATTGGGCCATTTTGGACTTAAATCAGATGGCCCACACGCCTCAGCCCAAGCGAACAGATCCGGTTCATTAAGTGATAAGTAATCGCAGCTGTTCGTCAGGTTAGATCTAACGGCTGGGGAAAAAGGGATGGATTTATTAGTTAATTAAAATAATTGGATTAATCTCAACCGTCCACTGGAAAGGATCAGACGGAAGAGATATTTGGTCTCATTAGTAACAAAACGGTGGCGTTTTAGTAACGGCCATCCTCAGCCATTGATCATCACTGAACGGACGGCTCAGATTATCTCGGATATTCGACCTATATAATGCTTATGTCCGAACGAATTTGGTCATTTCTCTATATGCCAAACCCTAGCCGCCTCTCTCTTCATCTTCATCACCATCGTCTTCATACAGAGAACCCTAGCCGGCCATGGCGGCCACCACTCCCACGGTGGTCGCCGGCTTCCCTTTACCCCTCTTCTCATCTTCTCCTTCTTCTTCATTTCATACCACACCCAAAACCCAGAAAAAACACCCTGTTCTTCAAAGTCCCGGTCACCGGAGTTACACCGGTGACCACCAAAGTATGAAGATCCGCCTCAAACTAATGCCGTTCGAACCCTCTCCACATGATCTATTACCCTGCCCCACTGGTTCCCCTCGAATCAACCCCAATCGCTTCGAATATCCCAAAAAGGGTCGTCGGAACCCTAACTCCGGCGACCCCAAATTCAACCCCAATCAAGATCCGTTCTTTACCCTCACCCAAACACCCCTCTTCAAGCTGAAATCCAAAAGGCTTTGCCTTGAAGCCCTAAAACGAAAATCAGAGAAAAATTGGAAGGAAAAGAGTTCTGAAAAAGAATAAAGAGAAAGAAAAGAAAAAGAAAAGGTCTGAAAAGAAGTAAGGGAAAAGAAACAAGGAGTCAGAGAGAGATCGAGAGAGGGTGAGAAGAGTGAAGAGATAGGAAGCTCAGGGACCGGCCCTGCAAGCTAAGTCCCCCGACCCCTATTTGCTTTCTTTTGTATGCTTTGCTTTGTGTATTTTTGTTTAAGCATGCCTATAAATGTCTGCTTTTGATTCTTGCTTCACATGATAGTTTAGAACCTTTCTGTTTACTTTCCTCTGTTGCAAATCATGTCCTATTCCTGTCTGTTTCTCCGTGACCATATCTATCTCTTAATCTGTTCATCTTCTATATCTTTCCGTGTTTCTTTGAACCTGTTAGTACTAGGGTATATGTTTGTTCTATCATAATTTCTTTTAGAGTTAAAAGACATGCCTTGATTTGTTGGTTTGCAATATCATGACTAGCCGCCTTCTCTGTTTCTTGGCATAATTAGTTCAATTGTTCTCTTTCATTAGAGTATCCTGT
The DNA here is from genome assembly GCA_032618575.1 of Nicotiana noctiflora. Classification (NCBI taxonomy): domain Eukaryota; kingdom Viridiplantae; phylum Streptophyta; class Magnoliopsida; order Solanales; family Solanaceae; genus Nicotiana; species Nicotiana noctiflora. The sequence goes on along the minus strand of JASVEL010006365.1, from coordinate 97,909 downwards.
GGCTTGTAGCTTTATGTTGATGTCCCTGTGCTTCTTTGTCTGCTATAGTATTGGGGTTCCTCATCTTGTTGGCTTTCGATATTTCTTCTGTCATTTTGCATGTTATGGTTCTGATACTATGTTTAATTGTTTGTCTCTCATTCTCGCTCAGCTCTGTATTAGATCATCTTTTGTTAGCTTGCAATGTCTTGACTGTTTCTCTTTCTGCATCTTTGCATGTTTAGTCTTAGTGAAATTTGGCCATCTCTATTCATCTCTTATATCAAGTTATCCTGTGTTTAATCTGGGGTTCACTTCTTTGTTTTAGAGATCTTCACATCCTTTGTCTACATTTTGGTTGTCTTATTGGTTAGTTTTTCAATATTACTTATGTTTATTTTAGTGCAAGTCTAGTTTCATGCCATATCACCTCTCAAGTGCTTTTATTTGCTGAATAAGTATGCCAATCTGAGTCTGTTTCTCTTCATGTCACTCTCACATGATAGATTTAGGTTTCTCCTTCACTGTTTCTCCACATCCTTCTTTTCTTCATCTCCATGTTCTTCTTTCCATGATTTGGTTTTTATCTTATCTGTCATGCACTTGTCCATGATTTGGTTCTGGTTGATTATGTTCCCATCATTCCATAGTTTATTTCATATCTTTGTGCAAGTTGCTCTGATAATTAGTCTTGAGGCTTCTTAGCTGGTTCATCTTTAGCCTGTTATGTTGAGATCCTGTTATTTGTCATGTTAATCCCATGGTGCTTTGCTCTGAGTTCAAATATCTCATCTTTCTTTGACCTATTGACTGTTAGTTCCTGATTCATATTGAAAGCATGACTAGGATTCTTCACATGTTTGGCTTTAGTCTCATACTTTGCCTGTTTCATTGGGTTATCATGATTCTAGGTTTAGAGTTTGAAATTGGATCCTAATTGTCATCTCTGTTAATCTAGGCTGTGTTGACTGTTTCATGAGAATCTATGCTTATATGTGTAATTGTGCCATGAACCTTAAAAGTTCTAAAGTTCTTCAAATGTCATATGACTTGAGCTAGGAGTGATTAGGTCAGAAACTAACATGGATTCATACTTTATCACATGTAGTCTAATAATATGAGTTAATAGACTGAAATTCAACCTTATCAATTGTTTTCTCCGAGTTTGGGTCAATTAATCCATTTTATTTGATCATGTGTGTTTCTGTGTGCAGTACATGTTGGTAATGATTAAGTTTTTTGCTATCTCTTATTGATTATGAATGTCTGATTAACTGGTCAGACCTTAGGGGAATTGGTTATAGCTGTTAGTGTTAGGTTCCTTGAAAATGGCTAGTTTTTAAATAGGTTAGAACTGAAAATGAACAAATAGGCTATAAGTTAAATAATTGGCTTAAGAATGGTCAACCTTGCAAAGGGTTGACCAATTCTATAAAGCCCTAACACACAGCTCACTGTTAAAAGTGGCTGGTTGTGCAAATGGCTATGTCTGCAAATGCAGACTAGCCCAGGCTCTATATTGAGCCCTGAACAGCAAAGTGGCCAAACCTGTAAAGGTTTTGGGCCCAGCTGTTCAGTATATGGCTTTGATAGCCCAAGCCAAGTCTCAACTTGAGACTGGCTAGTTATTAAATAGGTAATCATAATAACAAAGCAGGCTATGCCTGCAATTAGCTTTAAATTGAAATAATCTGGTCTTAATTGACTGGAATTAGAATAAAAGTGGCTAAAACTGAAATAGTTTCTTAAAATAAATCTGGCCAGCCCTTAAATACTAATGCCAGGGCTGGCTATTAGTTAAATAGGTGCAAAACAAGCTGAAATCTGCCCTAGGTAAGCTGGTAAATCAGCAGTGCCCTTAGGGGCACAATTGGGTATTAAAAAGGTAAAATAGTAACTAGTTAGAACTTAAAAGGGTAATGGAGTCATTCATGCTCCTGATTTCTGCAATTTTGCAGAGATTTAGGGGTATAATGGTCTCCTAAAAATGGGAAATCTGTAAAAATCTCAAACCCCTAAGGTCATACTAGTAAAAGGCCCTAAAAGGAATCTTTTAGAACCTTCCAGCACATGCTGGAAGGGTTTTTCATAACAGAAATAGGGGCCAAAGTGCATAATTCATAAATTTAGGAGGGGGGAAGTGGGATTAATCCCATACTTCCTCCCCAAGTTTTCAGCCCTAAAAAAGATCTATATATACCTCTAAGAATGGGGCTGAATGGGGGTTCCAACATTGAATGATTCTGAATTCACTCTCTACTAGTTTTATACCATAAAATTTCAGAGTTAAAATAGCAATAGAACAGTAGACTTCACGGTTTTGTTGAGCAAAAACTTGTTGGTTCTCTTCTGATTTTGAGGTTTTCTGCTCGAATCTGGGTCTGGAGTTCTGTCTTGATTCTACTGGTTTTCCTATTTATTGATTGCTATTTGGTCTCATTCGTTTGGCACTTCATTCTCCTGTTGCATTGGCCGTTTGGATTTGCTGTGGTTATTGCTTACTCCTTCTCCCTTAGAACTCATTGGCTTCTATTTTGCTGAACCAGGTACATTCCTTTGTTCACTGAAGATGTAATTGTTAAAGCTCAAACAATGGAATGAAGTTCAGAATGTTGAAATTAACTGTTCTGCTGTAGTTCAGTTTACTTCTTTGATTGATAGCTTAGTGTAGTTTAGATCTAAACGTCATGTAGTGAAGCCTGTAGTAGAATGAAAACAGAAAACAAAATATGTAATAGCTAGTAATAGTAGTAGTAAAATGTAGATAGTTTACCACTTAGTTTAATTAGGTGAAGGCACTAAAATATAAGTTAATTAATAAGACCTGCAAAATTAACAATCTGATAATGAAATTCATGAGGAAATCAGTAGTATAATGGTAGTATAGTTGTAGACCATTCATTATTTAGTTAAATAGGAATCACGTTGAAATCAGATTCAATCAACTCACTTGCATGCTTTAGAATAATAAATTCACCTAGTTGTTCCATTAACTAGTCTCAAGGTTCGAATCTGAATGAGAAGTAATTCTATTAGGATGAATGGATTGGTGATAAGGGGTATAGCTTACAATGGAATCAACAATATAGTCTGTTATCAATTGTTCGTTGTCTCTTCAGTATAAATAATTAGCTAATTCATTTTAAGTCAATCTAATTTCCTAGAAAAGTAGCCGTGTTCCAGAACATCTTGAATGTGATTGATTAGGTCTTAATATAGAACATATATAATAGTTGGTAGAATTTTCCTTGATTACCGTTCATGTACCGATTCCTATCAATAAATAAAGAATGATCTGATTTCATTTCCAGTCTTGAGTACTGTTCCATTATGAAATTCTGTGTTGTATCTTTTGTTATTACATTCTGGTTTGGGCCCTATGTATAGCGTGGGCTTGAACTCCAATTCGGAATTGTTTAGTTTGCTGAATGATAGCCAAAAGACCTTCTGGGCTTTGAGGCCTGGGCCAATTCATTGCTTGCCCGATTAAATAAACGGAAGTCTAGGCCCAGTAGAAAAGAAGATGTATATGGGCCTGGAATGCTTAGAAATAACGATTAAGGGAAGAACACAAACAGAAAAACATAGTATACACCTCTTAAGGTAGAGACTTAATTAAATTGGGACGAGCCTCGCCCGAATAACATCGGGGCCCCCATTTAGTAATAAGATAATACAGTAGAATCGGAAAGGCTAATAGTGAATTTCATAGCCTCTTCCAAAATTTAAAAGCCGATAGAGACTATTTTAAGGCACGATTTAATATACCTTCCTATGAACGAGTGCGCACTTGGTGCGACTCAAATCCAAATCTCGGCAAAGCCGAAATACACCAAAAGTCATAGGCGTACTGGTTGCGGTATGGCTCGAGGCGTGTTTCCGCAATGTCGCAAATTCCTAAAAAATAATATTTAACGTAAAAGCACATTATGTTGTTAAAATCTATAATTGAGTCAAACAAAAGTCAAGAACGACAATGGAGCGACCGTGCTAAAACCACGGAATCCGGGAGTGCCTAACACCTTCTCCCGGGTTAACAGAGTTCCTTATCCGGACCTCTGCTTCGCGGACATTTCAAGAGTCAAAATTCCTCGGATTCGGGATTAACCGGTGACTTGGGACACCATTGTCATTCCCAAGTGGCGACTCTGATTAATCTCTAATAAAATCCCGAACCGATTGTACTTAAATTGGAAAAACTCCTTCCCTTACGTTATTTTATCCGTCTTGGGTAATTAAGCGTCGGGGTATACCCTACGAGTGTATTCATACGCTTTTAAGCAGTGTGGGGTAGTAAAAAAGGGAGGTGTGACAGTAGTTCCTCCTCATATAAGGTAATTTTATGGATTTCTAATACTTGTCCCACCATATTAGCCATTTCCCCGCCGGTGATATTACTTCGCACGTACGTTTCACTTAGCACCTTCAATAGTGTAGTTTTCTGTGTTGGAATTCTACAACAATGAGAGGACAGATATATGTGCCAGTGGTTTGTTTAGCTGGTCGATGAATAAATACTCCTTGGCTTGTATCTTCATCCAAAGGTTATCTGGACCTATTTCAATGATGAGTGGTCGGTTGGAATCTTGCTTACTAGACTCAACTAAGTGTTCCAGGGTATAGACTCTTCCAGTCCTTGTCATACCTTGTGCTGCAATAGTTTCTTCGAACCTGACTTTGCCTTTCCTCCTAGCCTCATCCGTATAATCCAAAGGAATAGCTTTTGTATGGAATGACAGAATGATGTTCATCGCCACTAGAGTCGGTACAGCTAACTTTACTTCAGATGGGACATATTCTTTGGGTGGTAAAACTGTAACCTCAAACGATGCTAAAGTTTTTGTTGATGGCATTGCCTCAAACTCAAGAGGGATAGACACATCCATCTGAATGACCTCAGAATGTTGAATCTAGACTATGATGGGATTGAGAGTGACTACCGGCTTCTTTGGATCATTGCCTTTCACAATCAACCCGATGGATCCCTAGGGATCCCAATCATCATCTATTTTAATCATGTGAACACCCTCGCCCTTGTGATTTGGTAAGGGGTTGTTTCAAACATTCACAGCGGCTTCCTTTTGCTACTATAACCTTGTTATCAATTAAGGATTGTATGCATAAGATTTGTTTGGGTTAACCCATTGAAAAGGTTTCTCAAGGGTTGAAGCAGGGATGGGGTGACATAATCGGTGGTTTTGAGTCTCTTATATCGCTGATCAATGGGTTTAAAAATGGTTGTGTATTATTTTGTGGGCCTCCGATCAAAATTAGGTCAAGGCCTAGGAATGTTTTGGCGTACGGGGGATGATTGGTAATGAGATGGTTGGGCATTGTAGGCTTGGTATACATGTGCGTGTTGGGGATATCTGGGCGAGGTAGGCTAATATGTGGGAGGTGGAGGTGACTGATAAGTTAGTGCTGGGGCTTGGTAGGAGGTTGCCTGATAGTTTGAAGCTGACTGATATATGAGTAGAGGTAGATAATAGGTTTGGTATTTAAGGGGAGACTTGGTCCTTTGTGCAACCATCATGGCCCCTACGTCCCTCTTCTTTGACACACCACCAGACTATAAGGCCTTATTTATAGCTTTCAAGGCCTCAAAGTTTGTAATGATACCGCTTTTGATACCTTCTTCAATTCGTTCCACCAACTTGATGATGTCAGAAAACTCATGGTTTTCAATCAACATTAGCCGTTCATAATAATGTGGGTCCTGATCCTAGACAAAGAATTTGTTCATCTGTTTCTCCTCTAAGGCAGGTGTGACCTTAGCAGCTTCCTACCTCCAGCGAGTAGCATACTTGCGAAATGTTTCTGTAGGCTTCTTCTTGTAGAATACATCTGACGTATTTTCTGTGTAAAATCCTACAATGTCCGTGAAATTAGAGGCCATACCTACTCACCTTGAACATTTTTTAGGATACTGGATGATGTAACGGGATAGTGCATCTCCCTTCAGACTCCTCATAAATAGTTTCATGCGATCATTTCGTCCTTTCCTACCTCGACTAGTTTGTCGCAATATGTTCATATATGGATCCTCGAATCACTTATACCATCAAACATCTCAAACTTGGGAGGTTTTTACCCCTCTGGTAGTTCAACATCTGGTTGTATGCAGAGATCTTCATAATTCAACCCTTCAATACCTTTACTTCCCTCGACGCCTTGGATCTGACTAGTTAGTTTCTTAAGATTTTTGGCCAAGTTCCTGATACGTAAATCCTTTTCCTCAGACTCAAGGGTGTAAGATATAGGTTGGGTGGATAGTGGCATGGTCTCCACATAAGTAGGATTGTTGTGGTGGCCGGGTGTATGGGTGTGGAAGTGGTCATTTGCAGAATTTCGTGGTTCGTGGATAAGTAATGGATTGTTGTTTGGAGTGTGGCAAGTGTTGCATTGGTACTTTGTTGAAATAGTGGGATGATTTGGTTTCTTTTGTGGAGGTGTGGGATTTTGGCCATTGGGGAAGACGGTGTCTGGGGTGCTAAGGGAGAAGGATGGGTTGGCCAGGTTCCGAACCTGATCAAGCTCTTATTGAAACTTCAACAATATTTGCTCGAGTTGTGACCCATTTTCATTGGGAACCCTAATACCATGTCCATCAATGGCCTCTGCTGTTGTGATCTCCTTTCTGACGTTCAAATCTTCCATTTTTCCCTCATTCTTATTCTTAATAGGATTTAGATGAGGAATGGGTAGAGGGACCTTAGATCTTGTGAAATATGATGATGTTGCTAGAGTGCACGAACTGGACTTTGGGGAAGAGAATAACAAAATAAAATAAAAGGTAACCAAGCTAGCAAGGATCATAAAAAAATTGTTGCGGCATTTAAACATTTAGTGTTGGAATACAAAATGTCCTAATTTGGGAGCCTCGTTATGCCCGAGGTAGGCCTAGCGACAAGTTGATTAGGAGAACTTAGGATGCTAAATGCCTTATTTCATTAATAAAAATAGATGAATCCCAGGTTGATACTTAATAAACAGGAAATGAAAATCACTAATGGCTATCGGCCTTATTACACTTTTTAAATCGAAAAGAAAATTTCCTAGCTATTTGTTTCTAGAAGGACCTTCCGCAGATTTGGCATCCATGGCTCCGTCGAATAGCTTTCCCAACTCATGAAGTACCAGCAATAGGTAGGCCCTGGCTAGGTGTTCGCCTTTGGCTCCTTTGGCATTTTGGCAATCTTTGACCCTCTTGAGAAACTTTTTCTCCAACACCATTATGCCTCGCTCCAAGTATCCTAGTCGCTTGTTGGCATTGACAGCCTTGTCCTTCCATTCCTCATTTAGCTTCTAGTTGGATTTTTGTATTTTGTGGTGCTTGCTTTCGTACTCTTGGATCCTCTTGCATAGTTGATTGTATTTGACCTGTGTCTCGGCCTTTTCGTCTATAATGTTATGTCCTCGAACAAACCCTGACTAGCCCAAACCATCATAGTTATCTTCCAACCACCCTGAGTAGAAAAGAGCGCAACCAGCATAATACCTATATGGCTCAATGGTATCTCTCCCTATTATGATCTTACGATGCCACATATGCTGAGATTGGCATTTGTAAGGACTATCATCATCCTGGAAGTCAGCTCGAAAATGACTCATTTTGCCGACCCTAGCATAACTTGCTTTCTACTGGCTTGTCTCATAACTCGGAGAGAGATGTAAGAATATGTTCCCCTCATATCAATTAGTATCAACAAAGGTGCATTTCTAGATTGGGTGATGAATTCCTCGATCAGAAACCACTCGAACATCCACTAGACCTATTTTTCGGTTAAGTTATCAAATAGCTCTACACATCCTTTGGCATCTTCTGGCTGAGCGAACATATTGGGCATGTTATTCATTCGCTTCGGATGATGGAAAGCGATGTGATCATCCTAGTCTCTTTGTTGAATCTCTTATCGAAATTCACCCCTTTGAAGATGCTCCATAAGCCAGAGTTGAAGTAATAGATTGCAAACCTCAAAGTGTTTTGCACCTTGTTGACACTTCTCGAAATCTCGGCATATATCGAATTAACATGGGCACAATGTTGAATGATTGCCCACCAATCCCTTCCATAAGGGTTTTAGTTACCATGGCTAGAGTGGTGTGGATCCTTGCTTTCTTTATTGGAAACAATATCAACCCCAAGAAATAAAATATAAATACGAAGACCTTTCGATGAATGTGCCCCAAGGATGTGAAAGTGAACTCGTCATGGTAGGTATGGTAAGATTTGCTGTGATCATACCTTTTATACAGATAGTCGAAAGGAATGTAAGATTCTTTCAAGCATGTCAACTCTGCATTCTTCTTTAAACCCATCATCTTGAGGAAACCCCTGCCCTTAAAGTTCTCAGGCATCAACAAACCCGGAGTCTCCTAGACTAAACTGGCTAACCCTCCTATCTATTCTAATAGGGGTGTCATTTCAATGTCCCCAAAGTGGAATACAACCTTTCACAATCCCAGAACAGTCAAAAGGGATGGTAGATTTCCCAGATATTTCTGGATGAGGGTTTATCACTAGAGTGAAGATCCTTCCACCAGCTTAGCAACCTTGGATCGATGTTGGTGACCATGCCGAATCTAGGCTCTTCATGCCTCATATTTCTGCAATGCCAATAAGGTTAGGACCTTTACCCCACCAGACTCGACTATTTAATACCAACAATTAGCATGACGCATTTTAGTTCTCCAAATAAATGCCTAGAACGTGGTTATGTCTATTTGGGTTTAGGGAAACCTAGTGGACTTTGGACAAGGCTATCTTAAAGGATTGTTATGTGGACACATAACTAACCCGACTAGGTTTGACCATGATGTATGCATAGTTTGAACAAAGTAAGGTTTATATGGGGTTTTAGATTGGTACCCTTGAGCATACAACTCAAAGGGAAAGGCACAGAACTGTCGACTACACCATTAATCGATTGGTTTTACCGTAAGCCTTTTTGAATTTAGGGGTAATAATATAGGAAGAGCGCAACCATTCATTATAAGTGTTGCTATTATATTTATTTGGTCCTAGTGGAATATGATGTTGAGCATGATTATGCAATAACTAAAAGTATGTTGTCACGTATTTGCATGTTTAAGAAAGTAGTAAATACAACATTATATAATAGTAAAGCAGCAATAATGAAAAGAAGAAAATAAGTCAGTTTTGCCTTTTTGAAAGAAATTAAATGCCAAAAGGAATTTAAACAGGTAATTGCATATAAAGGGAAAGTACAAATTAACAAGTACAATCTAGATGGTAAAATCCAAATTATCCCAAGCAGAGTTGTCATGTTGCCGCGCCCCCTTTTTCCCTCCTCGCATCAGCATAATCAGGTTAATGACATTTTGGGTATAAGGCAACTCATTCTTTTTAGGAACTGGATTTTACATTTTTAAAGAGTCTCCACCTAATAATTTATGGTGCATTAGGATACCTACATGTTTTATTTCTACGCTTGTTTGATAACCATAGATAGCGTAAGGGCTTGAAATTATCCTAAGGGGAAAGTGTTAGGAACCTCTCAAGATCCACTTGTGTGGTTCCCGGCCAGATAGTTCTTTGTAAATTTGGTGGAGTTAACACTAAACAGATAAGGATCAACTAAGAAGGTATTTCAATATTCAAATGTTGGAAAGTAAAACAAAATTTTAAAGAGGCAAATATTAAAAGGACGATTTTGGTAAACAAGGAGTTATAATGCTTTAAAAAGAAAAGAAATGAAATGGAGGGGGTCTAGATTTATTTGTAATATGGATCACATAAATGCAATACCCGGTAATCACTCCTTAAAAGAGGGGCTACGCGTGGTATTAGCGTATCGGTCATAAAACTATTTTAAAAGTACTTTGCATAAAACTATGCATAGGAAAAAACTGGGTATCAATATTGGTAAAGCTAACCAGGTCTATTATACTAGTACAAGCTCGTACCGTGAAAAAAAATAAAAATTTAGACAGTATAGCGCCCAGGGTAGCGTGAGGCACTACCTATGGTGCATTTTTCAGAAGTGCCAAAATTTCTAGCACCAGGGCTAGCGCCCCACGCTACTGGGCATTTGGTGACGGGAATTTGTCCTATTTCATCTAAGACTTAGTTATTTCGACCCCAAAATTCCCCCAACTCGTACAGAAGCAAATCTAAACCTATTTTGGAGGGAAAGACGCCACTTTGAGAGAAAATATGAGGTTGTTAGAGTCTTGTACGATATGGGAATAAGCATTAATTTGATGCCACTATTAGTGTTCAAGCTGCTCGATCTTGTAGCACGAGGCCTATTATTATAACTTTACAGCTAGCGGATCGGTCATTAGCGGTGCCCAAAGAAATTATTGAAGATGTGTTGGTGCGAGCGGGGAAGTTCATATTTCTCACAAATTTTATTACTTGACTACATGGCTGATGAAGAGGTTCCAATTATTTTGGGGCGACTATTCTTGGCCACTGGAAGGTCACTAATTTATGTAAGGGAGGGCAAGCTAAACGTGAGAGTGCAAGATTAAATAAATAAATTAATATGATAAGATCAAGTAAAATAACCAACCGTCAAATTACAATAGTTAATAACGACCCATAACCCCAGAATAATGAGGTTCTTAGCCACTCATGTTCATGAAAATAATCAAAATATTATTTTTTCAAATTAAAAAAAAAAATTGTACGGGCATTAAATTGTGGGATATTATTTTCTCCAAAATTGAAGTTTTTTTTTAATTTCTGCATCTTTTGTTGTTGGCTTGCCTAGCAAGCAATGTTAGGTGTCATCATGGCTCCGGTGAGATTTTCAATCATGACAAGTTGGTATCACATTGCATGAATATCACGAGTCATGATCAGGCCTAGCAAAGTCTTTCGAATCGGTGCAGAGACATTTGTATTAATTTCAAGTGTCTATAGGGATTTAGGAAATTTTTCTTCCTTGACCCCTTGTCGTGTGATTTTTTCTCGGCTTGAAGCCGATATCTTCGGTTCATCCCATTTACGACTAATTAAGTAATATTCGCAGAAGGGTGTCTCCACTTTTGTCTGCATTACATCTCCATCAAGCTTAAGTGAATTAGATTAATCCTCGTATTTACACATGACATTGTCATTAATTAGAGAATTACTATTTTGTAACAGTCCAACCCACTAGTGATATTCATTTTGGGCTCAGTCCTGCGCATGCAAAATTGTTTACGTATGAAAAATTAACTCAATATTCGATCACTTAATCTCTTACACAAAAAATAGCTAGATATATGTACGATTCATGTATAATATATGTATAATTATGTATAATTAATATATAATTTATGTAAACCGGTTCCAAAAAAGAACATTAGACCTAACTAGCTCTTTGTATTTTGTGTAACAATCTCAGTGTTTAAAATGAGATTCGTTTTGGGTGTGACACAATTATACCAATACCGGCTAACAAATTAGAAAAATCTCATTGCATGCGTAATAAAGATCGCAACTAACTTACCGAAATGATAACAAGAGCTCTTGATTCAGACATGTAGTTTTCATTTGATGAAGATGGCAAGGGAAAAGTTAGTTAAAGATGAGAACAAGCTATGGTTAAATATCTGCCGACCCGTTTAATGACAAGTGGGCAATGCGGCTGCTATTAATTACACACACAAATTGGTGATACTGTGACTACTTGTACACTTTGTACTATTAATTAATACCATATGATAAAAGACAACACAAATAAACGAATAAATGTGCCTTTGAGATTATTTAGAGTGGTGTGAGTGGACCAAAACCATCGCAGCCGAGGGGTGTGGTAGAATGGTCGTCACTACTTCACTCTTAACCAAATATCTCAAGTTTGATAATAAAATGTTTTGATATGAGAATTTTATTCTCCTCCGTAGATATATCCAATATGAATCCAATTTAGTCGGGTAATGAACTTCGATATTAAATAATTAAACCCAAAAAAAAAAGGAAAAGTGGATCAGAACCAGCTGAGCAAATTCTGATAATTAAATAAATATTTCAAGTTCAAATTCTGAAATGGAAAAGCTTCACGATCCAAAATGCGTTACTCTTTTCAGTAGGCTTACCTAACACATATTTGAATTAATCGAACTAATGAATTTCGATGTAGGATAATAAAACTAGAAATGGAAAAGAAGAGTGGACCAAAGTGCTATCAAATTAAACTCTTGGGGACCCAATAGACCAAAACCACCGATCAAATTTTATTGCAAGATCTATTCCCCATTTGTTTCATTTATTGATGCACCGATCGTTATTAAAGTTGAGTATTACATGTTTGTTTGACACTCTGACTGTCTATCCAAATTATGCTAACTTTCTCCGTTGACTGTCAGAACCTTCACCATAAATTCTTTGTTCTTCTCTGGATGTTCTATGCCATCACTGAACAGTCCAACATTGCTGGTAACAGTACTTTCGGTCACTAAATAAACGGTTATTTTCTGTCTGCTTCCATAATTTTGTATATTTTTTCCTTGCCATATTATCGTCAAATATTACATATTTAATTGAATTCATTATTGTTAATTACATTGTTTGGATGGTTGTTACGTATCGTTTCATAATGAATCGTATCGTATCGTATTGTATTGTAATGTATTGTTTGATGAATACAATGGTTGGATGAGTTGCGTTGTTTTGGCGTCGTTTCATGGTATCACACACATGTGGTATGATGAATAAACTTGCAATATTATAAAAAAAAAATTATGATACGGTATATTAAAATGTAGGATAAATAATAAAATAAAATTATTTAATAATAATGAAGGGTGAGATTGAGAGAAAAACACAAGGAAACGACGTGATCACACCAAATCAGTCGTCACATAAAGTGACATATTTCATCGTTACGTAATGATGAATTTAACGATACGATACAATAAAATTTAAGTAACAATCAAACAAACATTATATTTAAAATAACAATACGATACAATAGATAACAATCATCCAAACAAGCTGTTAGAATTAACAAAGACGTATGTCAAAAGTAATAAAATAATATATACGTATATAACAAAATTATACTTATTTTGAACTCATTAACGCTAAATTATGAATTCTTCTCCGATTATTGTATACACACGACGAAGGTGAAGCTTAGTACGTAATACAATAGAGACATGAAATGGGGTAAGCAAAGATGACAAGCATCTCGTGATTCCTTTTACTACATCAGCTAGAAATTGACACACTGTATCTTCTTTGTTTGTATCGTTATGAACTCTTTTATTTCTACAATATTTGTCTCTTACTTCTCTGATCTCCCAGATAACCCTACATGCAAATGAGGTACTATGTGTTATTTTCACTCCACGAAAACCCCATGGGAGATTGTATTAGTAAAAATTTTACGAAGTTATTTGCTTGTCTTGAAGTGAAATCTTAGAATATAATTGTTTGACCAATAAATATAAATTTTATATTAAACTAATTAAATAAAATAATAAGGGGTTAATCCTAATTAAAGATAATGAGCTTAGATGTAAAATCGGTTTAAGCGGATAACGTGGGACCACGTCGAAGTAGATTTAATGCAACACACGTTAAATATCTTATTAATGGAATGAGAATAATGATAAACAATAAATGACAATGAACAGCAAGAAATGTATATAAGGAGAAAGATTCACCAAATATTGAATGGGGTGAATGATTCTTCCCTCTGATAATGATGAATGACAAGAATATAAGAGAATATTGAACACTTTCTCGGATCTGATGAAAATGACAATAGATAATCCAAAAATGTCAAGTCTCTCCAAAAAGTTGTTCTTTATATTTATCTAAATATCTTACTTTTCAAAAGTGTTCTTATCATATGTGATATTATATTCTCTTTGCCTTATCTTTCACTCTATTTATATGGAATATTCCCAAAGAACTCTAAAAATACAAATAGAGAGAATATTGCCTCTGACGATCCCAATTATACAGAACTAGTCTTTAATACTATCCGCTCTACTCGACCTCGATCGTGGTTGATCGTTTGGGGACCCGTTCCGTTGATCACTGGTCGACTTTGGCCAAATTACCCATGATAAATTACAAATTACTCATGATAATTACTTCTTTATGCTGAATTTCCTCGACAGGATTTAACCCATAATGTATGTAAAATTTAAGTTACTTGCTCCTCTTGTCTGGCTAGTCAATTTCCCATATTGAGAAGTGGTGAGAAAATATGAAAATCAACGAGTTAAAGAGAAACATGTTAAACAGAAATATTGAATTACAGTTATTTCATTTTATATTTGTGAGACAAAAGAGTATCGTGGGAGAAATAATATTTAAATAATAAATAATTAAATGGGATTAACGATTAAACGAGGAATTAGAGCTTCGAATTTTATAGGATACCACACGGCCACACTACTGGCTAATTTCGAAAAAAATACCCCATGAGCATCTCACTTTTTCTCTTGTTATCTCTCAAAAAAAAAAATTGACTATAAAAATATGTCATTTAAATAAATGAGGTCATGTTTTCTATTCGTAAAAACTAAAAAGTATAAAGGGTTAACTGAAAGCCTGAAGCTCACCCATAGTATTAACGGGTTTTAAGCAATAAAATGTTAAAATAATCTTTGCTTATGGCCGCAGAGAGCGGATCTAAAATTTAATGCTTATGGATTTCTGCAATAATGTCGAGTAAATTTTCAATAGTAACTGAATTCACATTCAAATATTTATCGACTTGATTCATGTGAACTCGTAGGTCGGGACGTGAATTTGACCCTGGTTACGGGGATATAAGCATTAGATGTAATGAAACACTAAGTTATAGAGTCGATTGGATTAAAAATACATTTGTCAAACTCAAAGTGAATCCAGTGTTGCATTTATCAAAATTAAAGTGTTTCATATTAATGCGATCAACTTTTCCTCTATGTATTTATTAAAATCAATGTGTATTCCTCTTGATTTGTTATCATCTTTCATAGAGTTATTCATCCAACGATGCTCGCATTTGAAAATTTCTTGCATTTTAAAAGTAAATTCAAAAGTCGAATGGATTATTTGAATTGCTAAATCTCTCTTAAAAAAAAAAGAACTTTTAGTTGATGAAAAAGAGAATTTTTATACAAATGGCCGGCTAGAAATGTCACAAGGACTTCTTACATACCAAACATTATAACTCAATTCACTTTTATATCCTAATATATCGTCAAAGTTAACGAAATATCCTCTTTTTGCCTTAATTAGATGCAGGCTCTTTTCTTAACTTGGAGCTTGGAAGTAAGATTATGCAGCATCCCTGGACTCAAAGCCCAAAATGAGGGTTGAAAGAGTAAAAATAAAGGAAAATTTTCGTTCCTATACCATATAGAAAATTATATTATCAAATATGTTCATAGTTTGCATTTACCCTTCATACTAATAGTATTTTTACATAATATATACAATGCATTAATTAAGGAATCCCTATAGCTTTATGATTCCTTATTTACACGCGCTAAAAAAGGGAATAAAATATTTTCTAGATCTTCTCCAACGCAGATCGCACAGTAATAACTATCGTCAATTTCGTTACAAAATTTCCGTACTCTATTTTTGTGATACACTATATTTCAACATTTTCTCTGATTTCACAAATCAAAATTGATAAAATCTTCTGCAATTCTTCTGCAACAAAAGTAATTATGGCGAAAATGTCAATTATGCTACAACTGAATGAAAATTGGGATATATATGGGAGATTTAGAGAATTTGAGGTCGATGGCATTGTAGTCGATGAGGATGAGAGTTATAGTCTATTGATTTCTATAATAGCACAACAATTAATGATTGATACATCCAAAAAAGTTATAGAAATCAAATACATTGTAAACGAGCATTGTCCTCTAATGGAAATTAGGAACGATATGGGTGTTCGTGTATACATGGAGACGAAAAAAGAAAATAAAATTTTAGGATCATATACGCTATGTATAACTGTTCGCGATTTCAATATGGAATTGAGTATCACCAATGAGAACACAGCTGCAGGTGCGTGTTGTTATTTTTTCTATGAAATTCTAGTACAATGTCAATAAACTACAACTTAACTACATCTTATCTACAACTAAACTATATTTATATTTATATATATATATATATATATATATATATATATATATATATATATATATATATATATATATATATAATTTACATTTATTCTACAATAAAACTAAATAAAATTTAAAAAATTAATATGAAATACTGAATTTCAGCCTTTCTACAAATTATCCGCAAAATTTTCACAAAGTGGTGATAAAAATATTTATATTCATTTTGATGCAGGTTCGTCTGGAATACCAAAGTTACCTGATATGCCAACATCTGCAGTTATAGGAATATGAAAGTATAATAATAACAAATAGTACACAAAGTTATATTGAAGTGGGACAAGTATACCAAGAAAAGGAAAAAATTGCAACTGCAATGAAGCACTATTCTGTCATGCACAAATTACAATTCAGGGTTAAAAGATCTGGTGCTAGAAGGTAAAGATTTTTTTTTTAATTTTTTTGTTTATTTGTAATTTTTTTCTTCTTCAATTTTTTCTTGTGATAATGTATAATAGAATTGTAGTTATTTTGTATATAGATTGTATAATGTGATCGTTTAAGCTAAAATAGTTTTTTTAATCTAAATGTTAACCCATTGTGTAAAATACATTTATTTTGTAGCTACTGGCTGATATGTGTTGGTGAAACTATACACGGAACTTCAAGGCAACTAGCATAAATGGTTCTACACTGTTCAAGGTCAAAAATTTCGACAACCAGCACACATGCTCTTTAATGGACAATACATTCACACAACGCAAACCTACTGCCATGATAAATGGTAGCATGATTATTCCAAAATATTCTGATCCTAAGACAATTTACACCCCAAAAGATATTCAATTTAACATGTCTGAACACAGCGTGAATCTAACCTACATGCAAGCCTGGAGAGAAAGGAAAAGGCTTTAAAGTTTTTGAGAGGTCATCTTGCTGACTCCTACAGCAAATTGCCTAATTATTTATATATTCTAGAGAAGATTTATCCGGGATCTGTAGTTAAATTGAAGAAGTCAGACGATGACTGCTTCTTGTACGTATTTGTTGCGATTTGTATGTCAATCAGTGGCTGGGAGTATTGTAGGCCAGTTGTAGTAGTTGATGGGACATTTTTAAAGTCAGCATATAGGGGAATAATGCTAACTGCCAGTACAATGGATGCAACAGGTACTGAAGTTTTATTATAAAAATATTGTAACTTGAATATTTTCTGTAGTTCTTGCAGATTAATTATAGATATATTATAAATATATTGTAGAATAGTTGTAGTTTGTATATATATGTCTTCTTCTACGTCTTTACTGCATCCAATTTATTTATTGCTTTTTGCCACATAATTTTAGGTACCATATTATCATTGGCATGTGCTGTTGTTAATTCAGAAAATGGCGCATCATGGAAATGGATTTTTGAGCAATTCAAACTCGCGTACGGTGAAAGATCAAATATGCGTGTTGTTTCGGATCGGAATGAGAGTATCTTGAAGAAAATATTTATTGTTTATCCCGGCATGCTAAATTATTCTTGCATGTGGCATATTTGGACAAATATACGGGCAAAGTTCAAGAAGGGACATCTTAAGTTAAGTGAATTATATTTTGACACGACACGATCATACACACTTGATGAATTTAATGAAAGGATGTCAAAGATTGAGGAGATTGACCCCCGTGTTGAAGCATACTTATACGATATTGACTATCATATATGGTCTCGAGTACATGCTACGGTGAATAGAACTTGGACTATGACATCAAACATTGTAGAGTCGTTGAATATTGTAACAAAATATGCAAGAGAGCTGCCGATAGTAGAACTATTAGAGTATATGGGGACCCTTCTTGAACGTTGGACAAAAAAAAAGTTATTGAAAGCAAATGGTACATTTACATACCTTGGATACAAATTCAACAAAGAGTTGGATGAAAACAGAATATTGTCGCACAAACTTAAAGTAAGATCTGATTATTTATTAAATCAAATTCATAAATAGGACAAATGTAAATATTTTGTATATAGTTTGATTATGAATTTTTTTTTGTAATGAACTTGTAGGTGAGGGCTTCAACAGACTACATCCATACAGTAATAGATGGTGTGAAACGCTATTTGTTTGTCTTGAAAATAAGAAATATAGTTGTGGGCAATTCCAACTTGATAATTTGGCTGCTTTAAGATACAGGGATGAGTCTTTTGAAGAATATTGTTCTCCTTATTACACAAGGGTGAACCTATTGCGTACTTATGAAATACCGGTTAATCCCCTGCCTGATGAAAGCAAATGGAAGGTGCCACAACATATAACTAAGGAAGTAGTAAATAAACATAAAGAAGAAAAAAGGCATCCAGGAAGACCTCAAAAGGAAAGATACAAAATATATGATGAAATAAATTCAAAGAAGTACAAGGTTTCATGCGGCGACTACGGTGGAGAAGGGGATAACAAAAGATCTTGCAAGAATGCACCCAAAAAAATAAAATTTTATGTAGTTAGCAAAATATTTCATAAAATTTGTTGGTTAGTTCTGGATAACAGATTTTGATGTGTAATTGTTGGTATTTTTTAAGATCAACATGTAGTTAGTTGAAATTTATATGTGTTGAGACAAAACTTTCATAGATTTATTTGTTTATGAATGGTGTCTACATATATAATGTAGTTAGTTAGAACTTTTTTACTATCTATGGAATCTTTTACATAGTTGTTAATGTATTTTTGTAGTTTATCTACAAAAAAAATATATTATATGGAATTTACATAAATGAAGTATTGTCTACATTCAAAAACTAAATATAAAAAAAATAAAACATATTGTTTAATATAATTTACAAATTATATGCCAATATAACAACAAAAAACCTACAATATTTGTAGTTGACATAATAGTTAAATTAAAATTCAGGAAGAAACAACTTATATGGTGAAAATAAGGTAGATGAGGTACTTTATACATTCAATAAATTACACTTAAAAGCAACAAAATATTTAGTTACTAATATTTACACATTAGCTACAAAAAAAAAAATAACTACATATTTTTCCGTTGACAGAATAATTTATAAAAATTAAGTTGGAAAGAATTTTATATGCTAAAAATAATAAAGATCAAGTACAGTAAAGATTCAACAAGTGAATATAAAACCAACTAAATATTTCCATTTGAATTACAATACTAGATAAGGAAAAAGAAACAAAGGCTACCAATTGTAGCGCAAGTCTACTACAATTAAAATAGAATAAACTGTTCAAAAACTTGTCTAACATCTTTCTTATAAATAGCAATTGTACTACATGTTTCACACAAAAATATTACAACTACTTCTTCTTCCTCCGGGCTCGTGTTTTCTCATTCAAAGCTGGTGCACCTTTCCGCCTTGCCATTTGCATGTCACCTCACTATCACTAATTGCCCCATGCTCCTGCTTATTTCTAGTATAGTCCCAAAGTAGCTCTCCATAGTGTCTACGATGTTGGTCAATATTAGAAATGTCTTTTGGCGTTATTGATATTTTTTCAATACTAACATACTCTGCAAAGGCAGCAACAAATACACCACAATGTTAAACAGATCAACAAATCTACAATTATTCTTCAAAATTAAGATAAATATTCTCACACTAATTCATTGATTAAAAACATATATACATTTACAGTTTATATACAACATTTCTACAAAAAAATAAAAAGCAGAAAAAATACAGATTATGTAGATTTTTAACAACTAAAACAGGCGAAATAATATGTGAAGAAATTACTAAATTCTTACCTTCACCAATGAGTGTTTTCGAATATTTTTAGGAGATTTATCACTAGGGTCTTTTTTTGAATTTCTTCTTTTTGGGAGTATTAGAACTGGGAACCAACCTTAGCTTTCTTTCTAGGTTTACTGATAGGCACATCTTCTACAAAATCATCATTGAACACTATCTCTTTACATTTCCTATTCGCTTGTTTGATGGGCCTCGAAGATGCTCCAGCATCGAAATCATATTTTTATTTAGTTCTAGCTTCAGCCCTGATTTGACGCGGAGAAACACTATGCTCCTTATCTACAATTGCATATTCAGATTTTCCTTGCTTTTTGGGTGAATGTGGTGATAATACACCCAAATCGAAAGAAGGTATATCAACTTCTTGACCTTTTTAGGGTTGTACTTTGAAGTTTTGTTCTTCTTCGTTGAGAAAAATTGAAGCTAAACGTAAATGTGTGTATGAACTTTAAAGATTTGACTTCAATTTTGACTATTTTGTAGAAGAAAACTTATTTTTGGACATTAACGGTAGAGGGTTAACTTTGTTTTTCTGGTTTTAGTAGAAGAAATAATGGTTTGAATCGTGGGTGTATTGTGAAATGTGTGTGAAGTGTGTTTAGGATAGAGAAACGTTTGGGGGGAGGGGGGAATATTGAGGAATATACGATTCCATAAATTAAGAAGTGATATAAGGTACAATTAATGTACAATTAAAATATCTTATGGTATAGAATTGACAATTAGGTATAATAAAGGTAATTAAATCAAACCTTCAACGTTGAGGGTAATATAGTTTCATATAGTATAGGAATATAAAAATTCCAAAAATAAATAAGGAACTACAAGCTGTCCATTTATAAGTAGATTATTATAAAAATTAGCTAATTCATTAAATATTATTAATATTAGCTAAAATTTACTAATATTAGTCAATTAGCAATTTGTTGCTTGCTAAAAAGGTAAAAATTTTGCTTTCTTTTAAGTGGGTGTTATTAGAATAAATTGGGTACATCTTAAGTAGTTTAAATCTCAGTTCTCGGATGATTTGGTAGAGTTTTGAGGTAGTTTGTATTGAAATTCGAAGTAGATGATGAAACATGAAAAAAAGATATATATATCATATTGTGTATCATTTGTATATTATAACATGTATCATACTTATATCAAATATATATCACATGTATTTCCATGTATACCTCTGTGTGTGATTGTGATACATGTTTGATACATATATCATGGATGAATTTTTTGAATTTGATTTTAACTACGAATTTCAAATCAGTCTAGGAGGGTGTTTGGATGGGCTTACAACACATTTTTATTTTCTAGAGTGTTTGGCAACAAAACAAACTGCTTAAAAAAAGCTAAAAAGTGCTTAAAAAAAGCTAAAAGCAACAAGTTGGCTAACCCCAACTTTTTTTATTTTGGCTTAAAAGCCATTTTAGTTTGACCAATAAAATTAATCTCTTGCCCTTATAAATTTTTATAATACCAAAATTACCTTCTTAAAGATCTTCATTTTTATAATACCAAAGTTTTTATATTTTTATTTTTTTAATAAGAAAAAGTGTTTACCACCACTTGTTTGCCAAACACTTTAACAACTTTTTTTAAGCTTCAGCACTTTTATCCAAACATGTAACTGCTTATTTATAAAATAAGCTTCAGCACTTAAAAACTGCTTTTAAGCGATGTGCTTAAAAGCCACTTTTTTTAAGCCAATCCAAACAGGCTCTAGATCACCTCTACTGTTTTTCACAATTTGTATATTGACTCATCTATATGCTTTCAATGAATTTCAACCATACCCATTGAAAAAAGTCCATTTTACTTAGATTTTTAGAATGTTGCATATATATATATATATATATATATATATATATATATATATATATATTCTTGTTAATTTTCTTTTAAATTATTTTATTTGTAATATAACGTTATTATGGAAGGTTATCTTTGCGTATGGTTCTTGGAGAGAATAAACCTTATTTCTTTAAATTTTTAATTTTTATATGTGTTTGATTAGTTTTGGTAAATTTATAATTAATAGCTAAAGACTGATAAGCTGAAATTTATTTAAGATATTTATGTAAGTTTTCCGAAATAAGAAAATGAAGAGTTCTGATGCACTGGTGAGCTTTGCAATAAGATTTTAAAACAAAATTGGATTTAGAATTAGCCAGCCCAAGCACAGACCCAAAGGGAACGGGCTTATCATTTGGATAGAGGAACACAAGAAATTTTGATTTAACTAAGAGACATACTAGTTAATTTCAGTGATTGGTAGGGAGGTGAGGAGTGACGATATGAAGCAGCCACTGGCGGCTCGATGGAGTACACGGCTAAGGATGTACAAACATAATCCAAAAATCGCACCAAAACGAATAATTAAATCAAATTGATAAAAAAAATTAATTAGGTTTTGTATTAGATAAAAAATATATTTAAACAAAAACCGATATATAAATATATAAATTTTATATATACTTTTAAGATTTTATATTGAATTTTCTTTAAAAAATATCTAGAAATATTTGGGCTTCTCTTATTGGATATAATATTTAATAAATAAGTAGTGCTACATATTTATTAACCTTAAATAATAGGATGTATAATCACTTTTTTATTAAGTGTTACTGAAATGCGTCAATCTCTTTGTTTTTCGATATTCATATGTCAATATCTATTAAATTCTTATATCTTTTTTTTAATTTGAAGTGGTTATTATTATTATTATTATTATTATTATTATTATTATTATTATTATTATTATTATTATTATTATTATCATCATATTGATTTTTATGTTCAATTACTAAATTCGGTTAGCCTTGAAAGTATCGGAAACAACCCTCCTACACCTTTGAGTAGGAGTAACGTCTGCGTATACAGTACCTTCCCCAGACTTCACTTGTGGGATTTCACTGTTATTGTTGTTGTTGTTGTTGGTTAACCTTGAAGGTATACATCAACAAAAAATTATTGTAGGACGAGTAAAACAATAACTATCATGTGTTACTAAATAGATTCTCCCATAAGAATATTTAATATATAACATGTTTGTCAATTTTTAAATTTTTTTTGAATAAACATATATTTACTTAACAAAAATTTAACAAATTACGACTTAACAATATTAAAGTAACAAAAATCTCGCCAAAATCGAACTTATCCAAACTAATATAGTTTGTTTGATTTGATTTTGATAAATATCAAACTAACCCGGTCCTTGAACATCCCTAACAGGGCCTAAGGTTGAATCGTTCGCAAAAATGTTAATTGTATTTTACAATCAACTTCTTCTAATTTTTTTTCTTCTAAATGATGATATAGCCAATTTATTTATCATTTTTGAGATATTGTTTATCTTAGGTAAAGTTTTTTTAATTTTATTTTCGAAAAATATTTTTTCGTTGGAGGAAATGCTTTCAATTTTCTACGAGCAATATTATATATATGCATGTGAAAGAAGAATCATTCTTTGATTTCTTAGGTATATCAATTAGAATATTATCCTCTATTTATATAGTTTTTCTAGTACTTTTGTTACAAAATAAGTTCAAAAATCAATATGGAGCTAATTAGCTCAAGATATGTACATAAGCTATTGTAAAGTCAAAATTAATCAAAATTGAAGAGAATACGAGGAACGGAGGCGGAAGTCATTTGAGTGCATGTCATTCATTTGTTATAGCTCAATTAAATTTGCCCCGAAAAATTGTATAATAGTTGAAACTATGCTATAATAATTATTGATATAGTAGATAATTGATCAAAGAATTTACTTCTTGTTATAAAAATTTATAGGAGTAATTATTTAAAATATATATTATATATGTGATATAAATAATATAATATTTGAGGCCTTATACTTTTTGGGGCCTAATACCTTGGGGTTAAGCCGCCCCGGAAGCAGCAACAAAATATCAAGATGGCAAATATAGTGCCAAAGCTTCTAAAGATATCATTAACCCTTCATAATATCCCATACAAAATTAACAAAACTTTCAACTACATAAAAATATTTGAAAACCCCCTTAATTCCCCTCATACTACAAATAAAACAAGCAAATGAAACCATCCAAATAGGACCAATAACAATTTATATGGATAATCACTAAAATAAAGATAAAACCCTTCAATTTTGTAGCCTATAGTAAAAGAAATTTAGAAAGAAAACTAAAGCAAGAAAGAGAATAAATAATATCAGAGAAAATAAGAGCGGGAGAAAAAATTTCAAAGGAATCTCGTTTATCCTTAAAATTAGATAACAACTAAATTTGTACGTGGTTATAAGGATATGTGATATAACTTGATACAAATTAAGAAGACAGATTAATATTAAAATTAGCAATAATAAAATAAATGCAAATCAAGAAATTGAACAGCCTTAGCCTCTGAATTTGATCACCCTCGAGGCAAGAAATGTCTCGACTAGTGTTAGAACTGAACAACAAGATGATAAGAGCTAGAAAATGGTGAGTATATTACTTTCTTTGGGCATTAAAATATGTCCTACAAGTGATTAGAAACCTCATTTATATAGTGGGGGTGTTCTATTTTTTGTACAATTATATACAAGATAAAAAATCTCATGATTTGCTAATTAATAGGCCTCTTCTTAATACGTGCCGAGATTTCTGCCGTGATCCTCGATCGATTGTAGGTATTTTGGCTTTCAGTTATTAGGCTCAGTAAGTTTTCCTCGATCTTGCTCGATCTCGATCATGCTTAGTTTCGATCTTGCTCGGTCTCTAGGTCACGAGCTCGATGATCTAACTTTTTGCCTTGGTTCGATATAACCCAAGCTCGAGATTTGACCTGCCATGTTTTAGCCTCGATTGGTCAAACAATGGATGAACCCAATTTCGATCGTGTACAGATAGTCCCCTCATTTTTTGAAGAGAAGATGACGAGAAACAATATAAATTTTTAAACTTCGCTAAGATAGATCATGACATAAGCGACAACAGTTCATTGAAATGTCCCGTCAGTCCAGTATCTAAGGCACTAAATATGTATCAGTGTTGGTCAGCCTCCACTAGTTTTGAGCCGTCATTAGAAACTATAAATACCTCAACCCTCATTCATTCAAACTTTATGTTCAAAAAAGTTTCTTCTACTTTTGTTCTTCAAGAATCTCTTCACTCTCCAACTTTTGTGCCGAGATTTCTTGAACCTTTTGCAACCTTCTCCGTTCCTTCATCTCTGTTTCAAAATGGCGAAAACTTTGAAGGCTATTCTATAGAAAGAAAAAGCCTCTTCATCACGGTCCGTCGGTGATGGAACTATGATGGAATCACTCTCTGAAGAGTTCACTCCAGGAGGATGCCTGATATGTGCTGATTTCAAGATCAAAAAAACTTCCTCGGTACCAGGTCGATGTGAGCCGATTTCGAGATATATATGTACAATCACCAAAGATCTCTTCCCCAAGGTCAAAGAGGATTGTAACTGGACCGATAAACATGTGGTGGTGCCCTCACCGAAGGAATCAATCACTACCCACATGAAGGATTTGTTAAGTGTTTACACTTACCCATTTACATTGGGTCCCTTTGATTCGATCATTAATGCCTTCTGCAAAAGGTAAAAAGTGACCCTTGGTCAGATTCACCCCCATTTCTGAAGGATAGTGATTCTTCTTTATTTTTTGGTAAAACAAAATTGAGGGATGTGCTTTTACCTTCGATCATATTATGCGCCTGTATAGTCTCCGATTACATTGAGGGGGGTTAATCAAACTTGCTCGCCGAGATACTACCGCCCATTCTCCAGTATAAATTATGATGGGAACTCAGGCTGGATGGGCCAGGTCGTTCGAGTGAGGACCTCATACTTGATCCCTACCGAAGATATGTCATTTCCTTAGAAATGGAACATGAAGCATAAGTATAACTTCTTCTTAAAGACTCTATATATTGTTTCTTCCCTTTCATTCCTTCTAGATTATGTGACATTCCTGATATAATTAAACAAATCAATCCTGGTAGTACTTGCATGGTCAAAACTGACAGAAATTCAGAGCCTGGAAAGAATCTGTTAAAATATTTCTATGTATGCTTTGATGCATTGAAGAATGGTTGGTTGGAAGGATGTAGACAGATCATTGGTTTTGATAGATGTTTTCTAAAATGAGCATGTAAGGGTGAATTATTGGTATCTATTGGAAAAAATGGGAACCAACAAATGTATCCCATTGCACGGGTTGTGATAGACAATGATTCAAAAGCATCTTGGAGTTTTTTTATAAATAACTTAATAGCTGACTTGGAGTTGGGAGATGGAGCTAGATTAACAGTTATGCCTGATATGCAAAAAGGTACTCTACTTCATCTCATTCTATTTTATCTTTCTACTTCTAATTTCTGTTTCTATTTTAGTTTTCTGATTTCTGACTTCATGAGCCAAATACTTCTCATTAGTTTTCTGTTTTCTGTTTTAGTTTTCTTATTTTTGTTTTAGCTTTCTGATTTCTGTTTATCCTTTCTTCTGTTTCATCTATTTTCTCTATGATTCATTGTTGGTCTAAAACTGGTCAATAACTTGGAGAAGTGAGGAGATGAGAAAGCAATTATGGAGGTGTTCTAAGGCTAGTTTTGAGGTGAAGTTGAAAGAAGAACTGGCTGCTTTGGGACAACTTGTAAAAGGTATATATGAAAGCTTATTGAAGTGTAACAAAGAGTATTGGTGTAGAGATTTTTTCCTTGAACACTCCAAATGTGATATTGTAGAATATAATATCTGCGAGACCTTTAATTATTGGATATTAGCACCTAGGCACAAGTCTATTATTACCATGTTAGAGGACATTGGACATAAAGTAGTTAGGAGACATGTTGATATGATACAATTTGCAGAGACTTGGATTACAGATATTTTTCCTATGGCAAGGGTGATTTTAGAAGAATATAAGGAGTTGTCTAGAAAATACAAAGTTTTGTGATTTGGAACTGATGAGTTTGAGGTTGATGAGTATGAATACAAATACATAGTGAACTTGAGGAGAAAAATATGTACTTATAGATCTTGGCAGTTAAGAGGGATCCCTTGTGCGCATGTAATATGTGCAATCTATCACCAAGAAGAAGAACCATACAATTATGTGGATCACTAGTATAGAGAGGAGACCTTTCTTAAGGCATACCAATATTTTCTTGAACCATTTCCCAACATGAAGATGTGTCCTGACACTAATAACATAGTAATTGAGGCTCCTGCACCAAAGCCAATGCCAGCCAGGCCCCAAAAGAAAAGAAGAAAGGCAAAGAATGAGCCTAATACAAAGAAGTATGGCAAGCTCTCTAAGCAAGGAGTTAAGATGACATGTTCTAAATGTTATCAAGGAGGCCATAACAAGTCTACATGCTAATCAAGGGTATGTTGTAATATTTTTCACCTTTTTATTTACTTAAAATGCCAACTTATATATGTACTTTCTGAAAATTTTAGGATGGAATGGGAGAGTCTACTCAAGCAACTCAATTAAGCCAAGAAATTCAAGCAACTCAAGAATCTACAAAAACTAATAGGGGCAGTGGCAGAAGAAGGGGAAATAGTGCTAATACAAGTACAATCAATGGCAGAGGAAGGGGAAACAACACTAGTTTTGGCAAGGGTGAATTTCCAAATGCACCTCCACCAATTGCTCCTAGAAAACTTATTGTTGGGGTTAAAAGAACAAGAGAAAGATGTGCTGAATCTACAACACCATCTGATAGACATAAAAGGTCAAGAAATTTTGGTTTTGGATGTTACACCAACCCTACAACTAGAATGACTATCATTAATGTAAGGACCGTCTATTCATAACTTTATTTTGTTATTACTACCAATTATTAAAACTCATCTATGTGCCTTTTATATCAATCTCAGCCAGATTGTTCGGGTGAAAGAGTTGTATCATATGGGACCAATGTTGTAAAGGATATCAGTACAGTCAATATCAATCTTGGATTTAAATCTCTTGGCCTTAAGTTTAAAGGCAGAGATGCTATAACTACTTCCCACCTACAACAACTAAGTGCAAATAAGAGAAGCCAAATTGGAACTTCAGCAACTACCGCTTCAGTTGCAAGTTCAGTCACTCCAACTCCATAGTTCTGTTATGATTGTGCTATTTTAGATTTCAATTCTTGTATTTTGCTAAGTATCCAAACTTGGATTGATTATTTTATCATTTTTGAGTCAGTTTAGTTGAAATGTTATTTGGAATTGTTGAAAACACTTTAGCTTGAAAACTAGTTGTTTGAAATTGTTAAAAATATTTTAGTTGGAATGCAATTTAAATGCGTTGGTAGCATTCTGTTTAATGCAATTTAAATGCCTTTGTTTAAACATTTTAGCTAGTAACATCAAGGCATGCCTAACATCAAACAACAGAAAAATTGCATCCAGTTTTGTATGCATTCAGTTGGGGAGGAAGGTGTGAGCACGTGATTTTTGCCTAACATGAAATACTCCCACAAAATCAAAACAAAAATTGTCTATTTTTTACGTTGTGTATTTTTGTGAATTTTCGTGTTATTTTTGGTAATTGTTTGCATTTGTATATGCATGATTATATGTGTTTAAACTAATAAAAATACAAAAATGGGTCATATTTACATTTTTTGATCTTGTAACGACCCGACCCGTCGTTACGGGAATTTACCACTCCGTCATGTTGCAATTACATGTTTTATGCTTTTATGTCAGTGTTAGGGTCTATCGGGTGATTTAGGAGTGATTTGGATTGAAAATGAGGCATATAGCCTTTTTGAAGGAGACTTGAACAAGGAAAGTCAACCCGGAGTTGACTATTTGGTTAGAGGGCTCGGAATCGAATTCTGATGATTCGGTTAGTTCCGGGAGGTCATTTATGACTTAGGAGAGTGATCGGAAGTGAATTTGGAGGCCCGGTGTAATTTTAAGCTTGAATTGGCCAAAGTTGAATTTTGGCGATGTCCGATCGGTAGGTGAGATTTTGATTCGGGGGTCGGAATAGAATTCCGACAGTTGCAGTAGCTCCATTAGGTGATTTTGGATGTGCCTGCAAAATTTCAGGTCATTCGGACGTCGTTTAGTCGGGTTTTTGATTAAATGCGTAATTCGGAAAGTTTTAAGGAATTTAGGCTTGAATCCGTGTGTAATTGGTGATTTTGATGTTTAGGATGGTGTTTTTATGATTGGAACAAGTTCGTATCGTGTTTTGGAGTATGTTGGTGGTTTTCGTTGGGGTCCCGGGGGCCTCGGGTTGATTTCGGGGGTCCAAACGGACCATTTCTTCTATTTTTGAACTGCTGTTGGCTGCTGGTTTTGTTGCAGACGGATGCTCTATGCGATCGCATAGGGTCATTGCGATCGCATAGAAGGATGGAAGTGAGCCCCGGAGTTGTTCTATGCGATCGCGTAATAGGAGATGCGATCGCATAGGTATGGAACCTGGCACTCTGCGATCGCAGGGTCACTGGTGCGATCGCATAGGGTAAAATGATCCGGGGTGCCTAAGAAGCTTATTGTTCTATGCGATCGCGTGGTCAGTTTGCGATCGCATAGTAGTAATTTGGAGCCTGGGTGAGATGTTCTATGCGATCGCGAAGAGGTAGTGCGATCGCATAGCCTTAATTATTTCGAGCTATGATTTGTTCTACGCGATCGCAAGGATGGGATGCGATCGCATAGTGTAAACGGCCCAGGCAGTGAATTAAAACCAGAAACATTTCACATACGGGTTCATTTGCAAAACCTCCATTTTTGAGTTCCAAGGGAAGAAATTGACGGGAGATTGCTGGGAAATCATCGGGGTTTCGTTGGAGGTAAGTTTTGTGGCTTAATTACATCATTTTAACATGAAATCCTTGGTTAAATCCCCGTAAATGGAAGATTAAAGGTGGGTTTGAGCCCTAGGCCTAAATTAAAGAAAAACACCGATTTGAGTGGGCAAATGGAGTCCGATTTTGGTAAATTTTATATGCCTAGACTCGTATCGAGATGAGGATTCCGAATATGTGATTTTTGTAATTTTTCGACAAGTTGTACCAAAAGTCGGGTTTTGACAACTTGTGGGTTTTGATATAAATTGGGTTATTTCGAATGAATTTCGTGAAATTAGCGTATATTGATGCATTCTCTATGATTTTGAGCAGATTTGGCACCCGAGGAGATTGATTTGCGAGGCAAGCGCAAGGCGGATTGAAGCTTCTACCGGTTCGAGGTGAGTGGTAGTAGTAAATAATGTACTGAGGGTTTGAAACCCCGTACTAGCACTTCACAGTGCTATATTGAGATGAGACACGCGTTTTATGACGGGCGTGGTGACATTGCGATTGGGGGTTCGGACTTAGTCCTTCCCGACTAATAGTATACTGTGTGTTATGACTGATAATAAGTTTATAACTGTGCAATTGGGCTGATAGCCATGTTTGGGGCCTTGTGCCGATCTGTAGAGCATTAGGGAACCTATAGAGCTAGGTGACCCTTATATCGTGTTGGAAACATACACTCAGCCGTAGCTCTAGCCGTATAGCATAATATGAGCCCGTATTAGATGTGTACATTGAGAGAGATTATCTAGGGTGGAATTCCCTGTTCTAGCTGAGTGGGCCTGAAAGGCCAAGTCTATACCGATTGAGATGAGATAGGGTCAAGGACCCACTATGAGATGTTATATTGGGCCCGAAAGGCCAAGTCTATATTAACCGAGACAGGGTCAAGGACCCATTGTGATATATTATATTGGGCCTGAGAGGCCAAGTGCATACTGACTGGGTTAGGGTCGAGGACCCATTATGAGGTATTATGTATATAGATACCTATATTGGATCGGACTGCACGCCGCAGTAATGTACATGTAATATACATGTAATATACATGTGGGACGGACTGCACGCCGCAGTATTATTGCGCTTGGGCTGTAGGAGCCCCTTCGGAGTCTGAGTCTGCACACATTCCAGTGAGCGCTGGTATATTATGGGATCGGGCTGCACGCCGCAGTAGTATAATTATATATGTATATATATATGTATATATATTGGGTCGGACTGCACGCCGCAGTGATATATGGTGGACCTGGCCGCACGCCATAGCACCATAGCGCTTGGGCCTAGGGAGCCCCTCCGAAGTCTGTATACACCCCCAGTGAGCGCCGTCGACGTTAAATGGAGCGGGCTGCACGCCGCAGCGGTATATGTATTGGAGCGGGCTGCACGCCGCAGCATTATACTTATTAATATCCTTATAAATATGTAAATACTTATGTGTTATAGACAAATGTATATGTCTCTATATATTGAGATGGCTGTACACTGTAGTGGTACGAGTGAGGATGTGGTCAGTGTGGGACCTAGTTGAGATAGATATGGACTGGAGATCAGAGTACTCATTGTAGTGATGACTTACCTGTGGGGGTTTGCCTTAGAACTGTTTAGTGACAGTACGGGAGTTCTTACTTCCAGTTATTATTTATTATTATCCCTCACTGAGTTGAAATATACTCACCCCACTCCCTTGCATTTTTGTGTGCAGATATACAGGTTCAGAAGGGCAGTTGAGCTGTCGCAACTGCTTTATTATCCCCGTTCTGTGGAGACTTCGAGGTAGCTGCCGACGTCCGCAGGACCCGATATCTCTTCCTACTGTCTTTGATTATGAATTGTTATTTCTTTCCGCTCTAAGCTTTGGTTGTAAACCGTATTACACTTATGTTCTGTAGAGGCTCATGACTCTTGACCCTTCGGTCTATGGGAGTTGGTATGCGTTGGGACTTGGTTTCCCCGTTTTTGATATATCCATTACTATTAATTTACAATTGTTATGTTTAAATGGGATAAGGCGAGCTCATAGCTCTATGTTTGTTGTTGATTGGTCGGGCTGGCCTAGCATTGTGCTGGGCGCCATCACGACCGGATTTGGGGTCGTGACAAGTTGGTATCAGAGCCTAGGTTTACTAGGCCTCATGAGTCTTGAGCCGGTTAGTAGAGTCTTGTGGATCGGTACGGGGACGCCTGTACTTATCCTCGGGAGGCTGAGAACCTTTAGGAAACACTTCACACTTCTTGGAATTCTTATCGTGCGTACTTGATTCAGCTTGAGATATAATTTTTGAAATTCCTTCCACACGTCTGTGTACGCATCGAGCGCTCAGTAATATGATTGCCTTATGGCTTGTGATTTCGCCGATCGAGGGGCGAGATATAATCTCGGTGAATTCGTGTTGGGCCAGTCGGGAAGACTTGAGGCCAGATCTTTGTCTATGGCTTGAGCACCAAGGTACTAATTTCGCGAGCCGGTATTATGAAGTGCATACGATCGGTATTGGTCTTTATTGTGATTTGATATATAGCCCTAGCTATGGGCGTGAGAAATATTTTCATCGCCTCTTAATTGGAAGGTAAAGTGCCTTATGTGTAGCGGAACGAGTTCAAACTCGGGAAGACTAAAGTGATTATGCTATGTGTATCCTGGTGGATGGTATTGTACTGAAATGCTAAATTGAGGCGAGGTAAGTGGATTGACTCTCATGTGTAATTGAAAGGTATTTGATATATGTTATGATTCGAGCGGGTGCAGTACATGCTCAGGTATAATTGTGATAATATGATTCGTATAGTATTGAGATTTAATGTTGTTGAAATACATTGTGATGTTTTGTTGAGTTGTGGATGTATTGTTAGAATGGTTTGGTGATTCTCTGGGCAGGTGGATAGGCCAATTTACAAAGGAAACTCTGCCGAAATTTTTGGAAAATCCGGGACTTAGAAAAGATTTTGCCACCTAAAGAGGGGGCGTAACTGTTATGTGTGAATGAATGCAAGAATTGCAAAAGGGTTAATATTTCTGATGATTTGAATCTCCGCCGAAGCTTGTAAATGACTTGAGTTTAATCTAACTAGAACTTTGTGGCATCATTTGAGTAATAATGATATGAGTGGTTGAAAGTGCTTTGATGAATGGCTTCGAGCTAAGTTGGGGAGGTTGTTATTGATTATCTGATTGCACTGTCGTGTTCTGTGTTGGCTCTGTCTCTAGGTATGTTGCGAAATTTTGATAAAGGCTTATGGTGCTTCGTAGATTTGAAGAAATACTAGGATGTTTTGAACTACTGTTGGTAGAGAATGTTCGGTGTATAGAAAGGAAAGATAGCGAATTGTACTTGTAAGTAATCATGTTCTGCGATGTCAGAGTTCTAACAAAAAACGAGTGGTTCTACTCAATAGGACAGTTGAATTACAGCTGAATAAGGGTGAATGATGCCCGAGAATGGTTTTGCAGTGTTCAGATTTTGCTTGTAACAGTCAGGTGCCTTAAGATTGTGCATGTGGCTAAAGATGGCGGTTTCGTTAGAAAAGATCAAGGCTTGTGTTATATTATGTGAATGATGGGATTCTATGTAGTATTGGGAAGTAATGATAACAAATTCAAAATCGCAGGGAAGTTCTTCAAAATAAAGTGTGGTAGAATGTGGCACTTCTGGGAAACATTGAGAGAGTATTCAGTGGCCTATGGGCCTTAAACTATGTGGTCTTGTGTATGAATCTCGTGTGGTAACATAAGTTGAGGTATTGTGATCCTTCAGTGAAGGATAATATTGAAATTAAAGATGAATCAGAAAGGAAACTGGATAAATGGAACAACTTGTTAATAAACCGAAGCGGTATGATAAAGAATACGACTAATTCCTGGTATGTGGTTGAAGTAATGAGTCTTGTAGATATTGTGCAATAAAGCTTTGAGTGTTGGCGGTCGTGTAACCCGATATGGGTATAATATGTGTATAAGGACTCAGTCCTGGCAGTTTAAATTATGCAAGGCTTGGAATGTGTAATGAAAATGAGTGTATTTTCTGTTGGTATGCAAGGCTTGGAATGTGTAATGAGTTTTCTCTATATGGGATCATGAAAGTCCTTGACTAGTTGAGTGCGCTGATGTTTGAGGCGTAGGGAAAGGGATATGAATTTTCCCTGTTGTCTTATTATGGTATGGTATATGCGATGTATTATGGAAAGTTGATAACGGCATGTTCAAGGTTTTGAGATCAATTAATATTATATGAGGAGTCATTAAAATCCTCAAGCAGCGTGGGCAGCTGCAGATAATCTGAGAATCAATCTTCCTGGTGATTTAGGAGAATGGTACTGCTATACTAGTATTTCGGCAGAGTCTATGGTCAAAAGGGCCAGGTAAAATAAACTGATAATATCTAGCGGTATGGTGGTATACTCCTGTTGGATCGACTGTAATAACTGAGTCCTTGATGACATAGTGAAATTTATGAATAGCTTTCGTGGTATGAATGGACGCTTGAGGTGCGTTATGTAATCGCACGGTGAAGTACGGAATCAGGCATAGTGATTCCTGTGTTATGTATGTGTTGGAGACTAGAAGTTCTCGTAACCCGCCTACGCAGCGGTGGTATATCGTGTGTATCGGCACAGTGTAGCGGTTATCGGAAATTGGAAGCTCTAGTGGCTATCTCGTTACCTGATATGATGAATTTTAATGATATATGATTGTAGACTGGTTGTCATAAGCCAGGTTGTCTAGACTAATGTGATATGGACTATGTCAGAAAAATGTCACAAATTGCATGGCAGAGTGCATCAGATCATGCTCCAGTAGGGTAGATGTACCCTAGGGCCAGCGGACGGCTGGTAGGTATTACTTTGTCAGTTGGGCCTTCGTGGCGGATGTCAGTGTAGAGGTATCTACCATTGTTTCAGTTCCAGTATTGGGGAACTTTGTCGGATGCAATGCAGGTGGCCGAGCTTGAGGCTATGTATATGTTGTTGCGATGAGCGACTTGTTTCGATGTGCATTCCCTTTGCTAGGTGTATTCGTGGATCGGGTGGCACGCCGCCACAGGTATAGTATTTGGGTCGGGTGGCACGCCGCCACATGTATGGTATTTGGATCGGGTGGCACGCCGCCACGGATATGCAATTGGAACGAGTTGTGCGCCGCAACAATGTGATGTGGAAAATATAGCTTCCTATATGTTACCTTGTATACAATACTTCTTGACTTCTGAGTAAAAGTCTGTATTGGGTACCGCTCGGGGAATAGCACATCGGTTGTGTCCTTTCGAGATTTGATAGCGTATATCAATTATATCACCGCATGTGTGATTGGTTGCTTGAGTTCAGACATAGATGTGTGTGTGGCTGACCATTTTGAGCATGGTGACTTGAGGTGCTCCATGAGTAATAGTGTTTGGATAGAATCATGAGTTGTGGCAAGGCCACGTGATGTTATGACCTTTCGAGGAGGATTCAGGCACTCTAATCCTATGATGTGAGACAAGAATCTCAGTTATGTGTTGTGATGGTATGGAAGAATTTGAATTATGGCTTTTTGTGCGAGTCAGTTGTCAGGATTCGAGTGTGTTCGGATCGTTCTTATTGGAGCCTGTGTTGTGCTCGTTGTGGCCTAGGCCGATGCTGAGGTGTCATGTTACCAGTGTGGTGTGTTATAACCGAAATGATCATTCAAGTCATTAATGAGAGCGAGCATATATGATTTCAGCTCGTTAGAAAGGTAATATCGAGGTTTGGCTCCGAAACTTATTGTGGTATCAATTTTAAAAGAGAAATAGATTCACGAATGGTTGACCCGAGAGATGGGTTCGATATATCGCGTGTTCGGTTACCGTGGGCATGATATGAAGGTGTTGGAACAAAACTCTATCTAATGAAAAGGGTTTTTCAGTTGGTATTTGGTTATCATGGGAAATTGTGTGATTGGAGACTATCGTATCGAGTGATCGTGTTGTGTGATACATCATATGATCTCACCCGGAGTAGTGAATGTGGGTTATTGCAATGGATTCGAGTGTATCCTGAGTATAGGCATGGGATTTGCATTTGGTTTATGATTTCAAAAAGTGCAATGTGATTTATGGTTCAGATGGTCTGTGAAATTTTGACTATATGGTGTTTTCGGACTTATGTGAGATAGGGTGACGTATGATCACCCGGATATATGCTTGGTAAGGTCAATCGGCTATTGGGTTGCTTCCAGTACAACTCTGAGTCCGCTCGAGGACGAGCGTTTGTTTAAGTTGGGGAGAATGTAACGACCCAGCCCGTCGTTACGGGAATTACCACTCCGTCATGTTGCAATTACATGTTTTATGCTTTTATGTCAGTGTTAGGGTCTATCGGGTGATTTAGGAGTGATTTGGATTGAAAATGAGGCATATAGCCTTTTTGAAGGAGACTTGAATAAGGAAAGTCAACCCGGAGTTGACTATTTGGTTAGAGGGCTCGGAATCGAATTCTGATGATTCGGTTAGTTCCGGGAGGTCATTTATGACTTAGGAGAGTGATCGGAAGTGAATTTGGAGGCCCGGTGTAATTTTAAGCTTGAATTGGCCAAAGTTGAATTTTGGCGATGTCCGATCGGTAGGTGAGATTTTGATTCGGGGGTCGGAATGGAATTCCGACAGTTGCAGTAGCTCCATTAGGTGATTTTGGATGTGCCTGCAAAATTTCAAGTCATTCGGACGTCGTTTAGTCGGGTTTTTGATTGAATGCGTAATTCGGAAAGTTTTAAGGAATTTAGGCTTGAATCCGTGTGTAATTGGTGATTTTGATGTTTAGGATGGTGTTTTTATGATTGGAACAAGTTCGTATCGTGTTTTGGAGTATGTTGGTGGTTTTCGTTGGGGTCCCGGGGGCCTCGGGTTGATTTCGGGGGTCCAAACGGACCATTTCTTCTATTTTTGAACTGTTGTTGGCTGCTGGTTTTGTTGCAGATGGATGCTCTATGCGATCGCATAGGGTCATTGCGATCGCATAGAAGGATGGAAGTGAGCCCCGGAGTTGTTCTATGCGATCGCGTAATAGGAGATGCGATCGCATAGGTATGGAACCTGGCACTCTGCGATCGCAGGGTCACTTGTGCGATCGCATAGGGTAAATGATCCGGGGTGCCTCAGAAGTCTATTGTTCTATGCGATCGCGTGGTCAGTTTGCGATCGCATAGTAGTAATTTGGAGCCTGGGTGAGATGTTCTATGCGATCGCGAAGAGGTAGTGCGATCGCATAGCCTTAATTATTTCGAGCTATGATTTGTTCTACGCGATCGCAAGGATGGGATGCGATCGCATAGTGTAAACGGCCCAGGCAGTGAATTAAAACCAGAAACATTTCACATACGGGTTCATTTGCAAAACCTCCATTTTTGAGTTCCAAGGGAAGAAATTGACGGGAGATTGCTGGGAAATCATCGGGGTTTCGTTGGAGGTAAGTGTTGTGGCTTAATTACATCATTTTAACATGAAATCCTTGGTTAAATCCCTGTAAATGGAAGATTTAAGGTGGGTTTGAGCCCTAGGCCTAAATTAAAGAAAAACACCGATTTGAGTGGGCAAATGGAGTCCGATTTTGGTAAATTTTATATGCCTAGACTCGTATCGAGATGAGGATTCCGAATATGTGATTTTTGTAATTTTTCGACAAGTGTACCAAAAGTCGGGTTTTGACAACTTGTGGGTTTTGATATAAATTGGGTTATTTCGAATGAATTTCGTGAAATTAGCGTATATTGATGCATTCTCTATGATTTTGAGCAGATTTGGCACCCGAGGAGATTGATTTGCGAGGCAAGCGCAAGGCGGATTGAAGCTCCTACCGGTTCGAGGTGAGTGGTAGTAGTAAACAATGTACTGAGGGTTTGAAACCCCGTACTAGCACTTCACAGTGCTATATTGAGATGAGACACGCGTTTTATGACGGGCGTGGTGACATTGCGATTGGGGGTTCGGACTTAGTCCTTCCCGACTAATAGTATACTGTGTGTTATGACTGATAATAAGTTTATAACTGTGCAATTGGGCTAATAGCCATGTTTGGGGCCTTGTGCCGATCTGTAGAGCATTAGGGAGCCTATATAGCTAGGTGACCTTTATATCGTGTTGGAAATATACACTCAGCCATAGCTCTAGGTGTATAGCATAATATGAGCCCGTACTAGATAAGTACATTGAGAGAGATTATCTAGGGTGGAATTCCCTGTTCTAGCTGAGTGGGCCTGAAAGGCCAAGTTTATACCGATTGAGATGAGATAGGGTCGAGGACCCACTATGAGATGTTATATTGGGCCTGAAAGGCCAAGTCTATATTAATTGAGACAGGGTCAAGGACCCATTGTGATATATTATATTGGGCCTGAGAGGCCAAGTACATACTGACTGGGATAGGGTCGAGGACCCATTATGAGGTATTATGTATATATATACCTATATTGGATCGGGCTGCATGCCGCAGCAGTATATATATTGGATCGGACTGCACGCCGTAGTAATATACATGTAATATACATGTGGGACGGACTGCACGCTGCAGTATTATTGCGCTTGGGCTGTGGGAGCCCCTTCGGAGTCCGAGTCTGCACACATTCTCAGTGAGCACTGGTGTATATTATGGGATCGGGCTGCGCGCCGCAGCAGTATAAATATATATACATATAAATATTGGATCGGACTGCACGCCGCAGTGATATATGGTGGACCTGGCCGCACGCCATAGCACCATAGCGCTTGGGCCTAGGGAGCCCCTCCGAAGTCTGTATACACCCCCAGTGAGCGCCGTCGACGTTAAATGGAGCGGGCTGCACGCCGCAGCGGTATATGTATTGGAGCGGGCTGCACGCCGCAGCATTATACTTATTAATATCCTTATAAATATGTAAATACTTATGTGTTATAGACAAATGTATATGTCTCTATATATTGAGATGGTTGTACACTGTAGTGGTACGAGTGAGGATGTGGTCAGTGTGGGACCTAGTTGAGATGGATATGGACTGGAGATCAGAGATCTCATTGTAGTGATGACTTACCTGTGGGGGTTTGCCTTAGAACTGTTTAGTGACAGTACAGGAGTTCTTACTTCCAGTTATTGTTTATTATTGCTGCTCACTGAGTTGAAATATACTCACCCCACTCCCCTGCATTTTTTTTGTGTGCAGATATACAGGTTCAGAAGGGCAGTTGAGCTGTCGCAACTGCTTTATTATCCCCGTTCTGTGGAGACTTCGAGGTAGCTGCCGACGTCCGCAGGACCCGATATCTCTTCCTACTGTCTTTGATTATGAATTGTTATTTCTTTCCGCTCTAAGCTTTGGTTGTAAACCATATTACACTTATGTTCTGTAGAGGCTCATGACTCTTGACCCTTCGATCTATGGGAGTTGGTATGCGTTGGGACTTGGTTTCCCCGTTTTTGATATATCCATTACTATTAATTTACAATTGTTATGTTTAAATGGGATAAGGCGAGCTCATAGCTCTATGTTTGTTGTTGATTGGTCGGGCTGGCCTAGCAATGTGCTGGGCGCCATCACGGCCGGATTTGGGGTCGTGACAGATCTAACTTTGCAATTAGGAGTAGTTTAAGTTTATTTTACAAAATAAAATCACAAAAATATGTATTTTTGCTTTTCTAGTATTTAATGTCCCAATTGTGTGATTTATATTTAATTGATATTTAAATTGAGTGTGTTAATTATCAATATAACTTAATTAGTATTTCTTATAATTTAATTGATTTTGTAGTGTAATTTTTGTTTTAATTAAGAAAATTAAATTAAAGAGATAAGGAAAATAAAATCAAATGAAAAGAAGAGGAATTAAATCGGATTGGGCCACTTCTTAATTAAATCCCAAGCCCAAAAAACTAAAATAACCCCAGTCCAAACCCCAACTTACCCGGATCCATACCCAAACCCACTTTTAACCCGCCCATCACTCCATTAATCTTGGCCGTTGGATGTAATAATCCAACGGTTGA
Source organism: Nicotiana noctiflora (assembly GCA_032618575.1). NCBI lineage: Eukaryota > Viridiplantae > Streptophyta > Magnoliopsida > Solanales > Solanaceae > Nicotiana > Nicotiana noctiflora. Next base: position 58,361 of record JASVEL010006365.1, on the reverse strand, counting down.
GATTAATTCTTACAATTTCAATATACCAAACAACCCCCAAACCCATTTTTCATTCTCATTTCCGTCATTTCTCTAACCTAGGAGACACCTCTGTAACGCCGCCGTCGCTACCACCGCACGCCGCCGGCCGGATATCGCCTCCGCCGGCAGCAGTCGTCCAAACCCCTCCATTTTTACACCAAATCTTCATCTCAACCTCCTCATTCCAACCCCGTGCCTAGCTAATCTCGAATCAAAACGGAAATTCTCGAATCTTCAATCGAAGATTCGAGTTTAACACCCAACCAAAGCCAAACCGTCCCAAATTGATACCATACCTTCACCTCGTCTCCCTAATCACCAAACCACCTTTGGTTTTGTTCAAATCTAACCGGAAATCGTCAAGCCCCAAATCCGTATGTCAAGAACCCTAGATTTTGGGTTAGGGATTTTTGTCAAAAAATTAGAAGTGATTGAAGTCAATAGACTTTAATTGAAACGTTTTCGCTTGAAAACATTTCAATTAAAGTCCGTTTAACTTCAAATACACAATTTCAAGCCCGTTCGAATCCGAGTCGGCCAAATTCCGAGTTTCTCTGTTTAAGGTATTTCTTTTCCCTTCTTGTTCTTGTTTAATTCTACTTGTTGTTTTAGTTTAATTGTTTTATAGTTTTCGTTTGTTTTGTTTTGTGATTTCGCCCATTCTTTCTTCTCCTCAAAGACCTTTATTTGGTCAATTGTGTTTCTGTTTTTGTCTATTTGATTACCAATGTTGTCGAATACGTGTTCGCGTCAATTAGCGTCGTCGAACAATTGGTTTGGTATTCCTCGGCATTGGCCGAGAACTCTTGATTCACTGTTTTGCGATTGTGTGTTATCGATTATAAATGTTGTAATCGACTAATCGAATAACGTCGATTTGCTTTCGTAAGTCTGCTCGTTAGAACAGTAAGACATCTGTTTCCCTTGATACAAATTAATTCCCCAGTGAATCACTGTTATTTTTGAAGATTGAATCGTTGTGTTTGAATTATAAACAAATTGGTTTATAGTAGCTGAGTTATAGTTGTCAACTATATGTGACTTCACTGCTGGTTCATAGTTGTTCGTTTTGGTAGCATGTAATTGTGATGATTCCCTGTTGGTTTTGAACTGTGAATTCTGTTGATGTTAAATTAGGAAGTCTGGTTTGGATATAGCTGTATTTCTAATAGGATTTTAAGGAGAAGATAGTTGTAGTTCTGATAAGTTTCAGAAATGAAACTAACAACCAAGTTTCAAATGGTGTACTGCACATGGTTTAAGTTGTTGGAACTGCTGGACAGCAGTATATTCCATTAGTTTTTGCCTTTAGTGTTTGTTTAATTGTATAAAGCCCATCTTTAGACAAATCAGGTTGGAATAATTAGAGATATCAGTACTTCTAACTTTGTTAAGTGTTTTAAAAGCTGAAAATGAGAGCTCACATGGGAAGAATGATTCAAAAGTTAAAGGTACCCATGTGTTTGCTAGGAAAGGCAGTAAATGTGGGTGTTTAGGAAGTGTGAGTTGCTGTAATGTTTGGCTATAAAAACTGGCAGAATAGTTTCTCACAGGGGGACACAAAAAAATTTTCATTTGGTAGAACCCATTCACACATTAAGAGACTGAAAAACAGAGAGGGCTTCACTGGAATACATACATTACATTGAGAGCTTAAGAGTAAAATAGAGGACAGCATTGAATGCAAAGCAGAGGCTGAAACTCACACTGTGGTTTCAGAGTTAGGAAACAAATATAGCCTCTCTTCTGTTTTGTCTGTGATTGTCATTTGGTGGTGAAACTTGTTGCTGGGTTTTTCTGTTTGGGTTTTGAATACTGTGTCAATTGATTGTCTTGGTTTTCTATTGGTTTGAAAGTTCCCGGGCTTTCCTGTTTGGAGCTAAATCATCCCCTGGAATTTTTCTACTGTTTTACTACTGTTTCTGCTGGGCTTTTATTGGGATTTTTGCTGCTGGTTTTGCTATTCCGTACCTGTTGCTGTTGGGTTCCTGCGACTGATTTCCTCTTTTGCTTTTGAATTCCAGGTACACATCCTTTGGGCTTGTCCATTCTTGTATTAGAAATGAAATGAAAGCCCACTTTAAATTCTGCTGTGAAGCCGTTACGTGAATGATCCTGTTAGCTATTTGTTAAACTAAGGATTGTTAGTTGCAATAGAAATTGTACTATTAATCAGTGAGGGGTTAAGATTATACATAGTTCACATGTCCACTTAATTTTTGTTTTTCCAGCATGTATACTTTGAAACAACATCCGTTAGGCTTGTATTTGTAAACTAGGACTGTCTTCGGACTATTGTTTAAAATAGATACTAATTTTCATTCATGTTTGTTTAGTGCCTGTTAAATGTTCGGATCTGTATAAGTAAAAAGTTTGCTAGTTCGGACTAAGATTCTCTTCGATACTTTAAATAGATAATTTGTTAAAGTCAAGTAGTTTAAGCATATTTAAAGTGTTAGTTTGATTAATGTTAGCTATTAACATAAGATGTTTGGGATCATTTTCGAGTTTTCTTCACTTGATTTTTCCTTGAAAACTATTTGTAATTAAGCAAACAAGATAAGTTAGCCAATGTTTTAGATGTCAATGTTAGATCGACTTTAATCGCATAGTTTCGATTTCGTCAATTTCCAGGGGATTGAGGATAGTAAAATCCAAAGTAAACAATCTCACTTCTAATAATGAACCAAGGCGAATTATTTCTATTTCGTATATTTTGATCAATTTTCCGTTAGTTTATACATTTTCATTCAATCTCCGGCCTTAAGTCAAAAAGCTACGAAATAAGATATCATTTGGTACGGGTCTTTAATTAGAAATAACCTTAAGGGACATATCTTTAAATAAATTGATTTTTTTTGGCCTAGTCTTACAATTGCTTTAATCGGCATATATCGAAGTAAGTAATTCGGATACATTTTTGATTTACCTATTTGTCAAAAGTCCGAGTCTATGTTGTAATTAGGTTAAATGTACAATTTTCAAATTAATAGAGCGGTTTAAAGTTTAATCGGAGCACGTAATTTATAAACATGTATAAAATCAGATATTTTTAGCCATTTATAATAGTTGAAGCGACCGTGCTAGAACCACGGGATTCGGGGGTGCCTAACACCTTCCCTCGGGTCAACAGAATTCCTTACTTAGAATTTCTGGTTCGCAGACTTCATTCGGAAAGTCGAAATTTCCTCGATTCGGGACTTAAATAAATTGGTGACTTGGGACACTTTATTTTATTCCAAGTGGCGACTCTGAAATAAATAAAATAATCCCGTTTCGAACATTGTCACTTAAATTGGAAAAAAAAACTCCCTCGCGCTTCTACCCCACCGGGTAGCGGGCGCGCCAAAAGGAGGTGTGACAGCTCTGGCGACTCTGCTGGGGACTACAAACCCAGAACTACTGGTTCATGGTTTAAGAATTCGAGCTTTGAATAATTATTTTATTTGGCTTATTTATTATCTGATTTTTATTACATGTTTATATTTTATATGCTAAATGTTGCTTTACCGCTTTGATATTTTGTGAATCGTATATAAATTGTGCCGATACCCATTTTTTCTCTTCTGAGTCTTTTGAAATATAATATCGGGCATTTGCTGGACATAGCCCGTTTTTCTCAAGATAGCCGTGGTGCTTGGCACCCGGTGAAGGATTTTGTAGTCACACATGTTTAGGCGGAGAGTTTTGTCAATTAAGCCGGAAAGCCATGCTACCGGTGCACTGACACTCTTCGGCTCGAGTTGTCCGCTCGAGTTAAAACTGGTCTAGACACCTTTCCAACAGGATGATGACTTAGAATAACAAAACCTTATGCCGGATCCCCGATAGGAACGTTTATTTGCATCATGTGCATATTTGACTTAGGAGGCTCAACACAGGGGTTGGGCTTGTCTAGGACAGGTGTACCTGAAACAAAAAGACCAACTTGTTGCATCTTTCTGTGTGCATTCATTTGTTTCGATCTTACATGCCGACCGGTTTGTTAAAAGAGAGGAAGAAGTGGAAAACGTCACGGTATATAGTCAAAATAGTTTTATGGAAAATAGTTAGTTCTTTTAAAATAAATTCTGGAAAAAAAAACGCAAAAAATTCCAAATAAATTTTCTTAATTTTACGAAAATAGTTAGTTCTTAAAAAATAAATGTTGAAAAAATGCAAAAAAAATTCCAAATAAATTTTCTTAATTTTACGAAAATAGTTTAGTTTCTTTGAAAATAATTTTGAAAAAAAACAAATTTCAAATAAATTTTCTTAGTTCCTTTAAAAATAATTTGTTTTAGAAATGCTGTTTAAAAATAGTTTGTTTTCTTTTCTTAAAATGATTTAGTTCTTTTATTCTCGAACTACGCAAGTTTGATTCTCACCAAACATGAGATACGTAGGCAACCCATATCGGGCTCAACTAATACTGATTTTTTTTAAGGAAAACAATAATAAAAATATTAGAATTAGGATTTTTGGTTTTAGTCGAGAGTTAGGAAATTTTGCAAAAAATAGCCAAACGCCTCAAAAGGGGCGCCGGAGGACTAATTTCGCAAAACGGAATATAGACATCACGCTGGTATCCTGTTATACAGCCTTCAAATCTTCTTCAAGTGCTGAAAGGCCGTATTAACAAGACTCATTTTTTTTATACATTATGAAAAAAATATATATAAAAAATAAAAAAAAATTTAAAAAAAAAAAAAATCTTAAGTTCATTTTTATCTTTTCTAGGATCAGCATGACTTCCTCGCAACGAATCGGCCAGAAAAGGGCAAGAGACAAAATGCCACCCATGTTCATGGTCCAAGACAAGACCCTAGATCGGCTCTGTAAATGGTGGACTAGTTTCTCGGCTTGGGAAAGAAATCAAGTTCACAAGCACCTCAAGTTTCTTTCGGACATCATGATGATAAAACCGGACAAAAATGTGATCAGAGCATTAGTGAGTTTTTGGGACTCAACAAGCAATGTGTTTAGATTCCGGGATCGCGAAATGACACCCACTTTGGAAGAATTGGGCGGACTCACAGGACTCGGAAGAGATTTGCACAAGATGTGACCTGCAGCTCCTAGGCAGATAGGTATAAATAATTTCTTGAAAAAGTTATGTCTCCGGCGGGTTCCCATGGGTTGTTTGGAGAACGGTTGGGTGCCACTGGATTATCTCTACGATAGATTTGGTGATAAGAATGGGTTCGCGAAATTCTCAAATATTGAATTTGTCAACCAGTTGAATTATGACGCCTGGGGAGACTTAAGGATTTATGCCTTTATGATCGCTTTTTTGGGGACCATGGTTTTTCCCGAACGTGGCGGACGCATCAGAATCCGTTTGGCTGCGGTGGTCTCATATCTACAGAGTAACGAGGAACACACCGTTCTTCCAATGATACTAGGAGACATCTTCCGGGCCTTAACTCGTTGCCAAGAAGGACAAGATTATTTTGAAGGTTGCAATATCTTATTACAAATGTGGTTTGTAGAACATCTCTATCATCACCCAATAGTGATAAACTTCAACACGGATTGGCTGAATTATATTTGTTGTCATACAAACAGAGCCGCCCGTTGTAACCTTCCAGAAGATTTGAGGACTTGGCAAGAACTTCTCAACTCTTTGAGAGCAGATCGACTTACCTGGAATTATTATTGGTTCCCTTCTACCAAAATCATGCATATGTCGACATATCGCCCATTCTACATACTAATGGGTTTCAGGGGTTTCCAACCATATGCCCCGCTACGTGTCATGCGACAGTTGGGTAGAGAACAGAAAAGGCCCCCAATTGAGGATATGCGATCGTTTACATGGGAATTTGTGACGGAGGAGACTTCGAGGGAGACTTATGCACAGAAAGTATGGTTTGGTAGTCGACTCTCCGACATCAACGAAATGGTTGCCGATCGAGAAAGGGGAGAAGTGAGTCTCGCATATCTTGAATGGTTCCACAACCAATCAATGCTAGAGCAGAGGTCAGAAAGGTCAGTGAAGTATGCCGTAGATTGGGAGAAAGAGGTAGAAACCCGAGTAAATGAGGCTAAACATGAGACAGCACAAGATTTTCAATCTTGCATTAACACTTTAAAAGAAGACAAGGGAATTTTGGAAGCTGCCATGGATATACAACAGGCTGATTTTGATCGAGAAAGGGCCGGTTGGGAGCAGAAAAGAGAAGCACTCCGAACTCAGATTCAAGAGATGCAATTGGCCGCAGAAAGGTCAAGGAGAAGTCGGAGTGATGAGATATTGATAAACGATTTGGAAAGGAAAGCCTTTGAACACCAAGAAGACTTGGAGAAGGCAAAAGCGGCTTTAGTTGCAGTCCGGACAAAGTGGAAGAGAACAGCCCACCAAGAAGCGCTCCGTCTACAACAAGTAGAAAAAGATTATGATGCAATCATCGTTGATTTAAGAAAAGCAAATGCCGCTCTTAGAGAGCGAACTCTCAGGCAAGTCCAGGATGCCAAAGCAGATAGAGACCGTTGCCACGACTTGATGGCACGGATGGAAAGACAAATAGATAGGCTCTTGGACCATATCTCCGGCAACGCTCAAGTCTTAGGGGCAAAGAACCGACACATAGGACAGCTGCTCAGAGAAAAAGACATGATCAGGACCAGGATCAATGAAATCGGACACTACATCACTATGAAGTGTTTGACTTGCGAACAAACACCTCGGCCTGCCCTCTTCTCTTCAATCATGGAATGTGTCCACCAAGTCATGGCGGAATTGGGGAGTATACAGAAAGATCTTACACCAAGAACTGCAGCAAGGCCAAACAACGCCCCCCGGGCGCAAAGATTCGAGGCGTTGGAACATGCTTAGAAGAGTCTGTTATTTTAGAGTCTGTTGTCCTCTTAAAAGTTTTTCTCCATTGTTGTCTTTTGCAAGTGTTTCAAGTTTGAAGTTTGTTGAAATAAAATTCATGAACATTTCATTCATATTTTATGTCTATTGTATTTAGAACTACGCTCGGTCTGATTCACGCGGGGACGTGATACGTAGGCAATCCACATAAGATTCGACCACCACTAAAAAAAAAAGAAAAGAAAAATGGGGAGGTTAATAACAATAAAGTTTTCAAGGATAAAAGAAGAAGAAAAAGAAAAGCTGGAATGACGCATGCGAGGAATACATGTAGAAATGGTTAATTGATTAGGTGCATTGCATCCAAACGTGCGATAACATGCCTGTTAAAATTCAGTGAGCTAACAAGTTTGTTGCAATTCCAGAAAAGTTAGCAGTTGACTTGACAGAGTATACTGGCCGATCACCCTTACCACACCATATCAAAAGGTCCAATTCCAGCAAGCATGTCTAGTTCCGGCAAAAGTATCGATGGGGAGAAAACAGAGATACAAATCATGAAAGAAGAAGTGGACCGGTTGAGACAGCAAATGACAGAGATGCACCTAGCCTGGGCTAGGGGACAATCATCACCAAACCTTCCTACTTTTCCACCAGCACCAGAGCATCCGCCCATCGACCCCTCGACCAGTGCACCAATCTATCCTTATTATCAAGGGGAAAATGCATATACCTCCCCGGTTTCACCAGCCATGCAAAATCATCCTCCCCCGGTTACCCCTATTTTTGTGGCACCTCCACCTGCTCCTTTACAAAAATCGTCCAGTGAGCCGCTTTTTCAAATCCACGACAATCATTGTTATTCTCCTGAGCCTACCTTTAAGGCTCCTGAACCGCATTCACACACCCCTCACTGGGATAACACGGCAGAACCGGAAAAGCACGTCAAAAGTTCGGAGCATGAGGAAGTTATTCGAAAGGTTAAAAGCCTGGAGCAGTCCTTCAGGAATATGCATGGTTTGGGTAACCAGGTCAGTGTTGCCTACAAAGACCTGTGTCCATTCCCGGATGTCCAGTTGCCAGCCGGGTTCAAAACGCCCAAGTTTGACTTATACGAAGGGCATGGTGACCCAGTAGCCCATCTCCGAGGTTTTTGTAGTAAAATGCGAGGAGCCGGAGGACGAGATGAGATTCTGATAGCTTACTTCGGTCAGAGTTTGGGGGGGTCTGCACTAGAGTGGTACACTAGGCAGGATCCCAGCGGATGGTTTACATGGGATGACTTGGCTCAAGCATTCATCGGCCAGTTCCAGTATAATCTTGAAATAATCCCCGATCGCTTATCATTGCTAAAGTTAGAAAAGAAACCCGCCAAAAGTTTTAGAGAATTTGGTTTCCGCTGGAGGGAACAGGCAGCGAGGGTAGATCCGCCGATGAGAGAGAATTAAATGGTGGATTACTTCCTACAGACACTGGAGCCAACCTATTTCGGACATCTAGTGACGTCCGTGGGTAAGTCATTCACTGAGGTGATAAAGATGGGGGCTATGATAGAGGAAGGCTTGAAAGCTAACAAGATCATGAGTTATACAGCGTTGAAAGCCACCACTCAAGCTATTCAAAGTGGCACCGGAGGGGTGCTTGGGAAAAAGAGGAAAGAAGAGGTCGCGGCAGTTGATTCCGGAGCATGGTTCAAGAACAGAGGCCCCGCACCCCAGTATAATTCGCCACAACCCCACAAACAAAATTACTCTCACAATCCATATAGCCATCCACAACACTATTACCCAACACCAGATGCTCACTTCACCGTCCATCATGCCCAATCATATGCTCCACCTCCCGTCCAGGCACCATGGCGTGCGCCAAATCCACGGAATAATTACCCACCCCCAAGAGCCTATAGAAATCCCACGGGTGCAGGCTTTCGTCCGAATCAAGCCTTCAAGAACGACAGAGCACCAAGGACGAAGACCTTCACTCCCTTGGGAGAGTCTTACACCAGCTTGTTCCACCGTTTGAAGCAAGTAGGGTTGCTAAATCCGGTCGAGGCTAAGCTACCAAACCCTCTTCCAAAGAATCTGGATCATTCAATAAATTGTGCATACTGCTCAGGATGTCCGGGGCACGACACAGAAAAGTGTTGGAGGTTGAAAACGGCTATCCAGGAACTCATCGACACTCGCCGAATTGAGGTCCAGGACACCAGCGGAGCCCAACATCAACCAAAATCCACTTCCAACTCATCATGAGACCAACATGATTGAGTTGGTACGGGTAGAAGAGGGAAAGGAGAAAACCTCCCAGAATGTAATGATCATCAAGTCTGTTGGGGTAGGAATGAAAAAGGGACCAAGCCTTGATGAGTCACTCATCTGCAAGAAGGACGTACAAAGGGGGTTGGAAGCAGAAAAGGGAAGTGTGAACAAAGTGCCCATGAGGCCGGAGGGAGTGAAAATAGTTGTACCAGGGGCAGCAACCAAACCCGTCTTGACTGTAGCAGGTGTTCGAGTGGATCCTTTCATCATCAAGCCAGCAATACAGTTGCCAATAGCTGATAGCAAAGCTATTCCATGAAATTATGATCGGATCACGACAACTTACAAAGGGAAAGAAGTTAAAGAGGAAGTTTGCAAAGCGCAAGGTCTGACCCGTTCAGGGAGATGTTTTGCCCCTGCGAAATTAAGGAAGATTACTCCGGCAACACTAAAAAAGCCGGTAACTGACGAAAAGGCAGAAGAATTCCTGAAAAAGATGAAGCTGCATGATTACTCTGTCTTAGAACAGCTGAAGAAGACTCCTGCGCAAATCTCATTGCTGTCCTTGCTGATACATTCTGAAGAACATCGGCAAGCTTTGATGAAAGTTTTGAATAAGGCCCATGTGCCTGATAAAATCTCTGTGAGTCATTTGGAAAAGTTCACTAATAGGATCTTCGAAGCGAACCGGATCACCTTCACCGATGATGAGTTGCCTGAGGAAGGCACCGAGCACAACAAGGCTTTATATCTTACGGTAAAGTGTGAGGAGTCGGTGGTTACCAAAGTCCTAGTCGACAATGGGTCCAGTGCGAACATTTGTCCTCTCTCTACACTAAACAAGTTGAAAGTGGATATTGGCAGGATACGCAAGAACAACATATGTGTCCGAGGGTTTGATGGAGGAGGGAAGGCATCGGTCGGGGACATAGTGTTAATCTTGACAATCGGACCAGTGGAGTTCACCATGGAATTCCAGGTGCTGGACATGGTAGTGTCATATAACCTTCTGATAGGGCGACCGTGGATCCATGCCGCAAAAGCAGTTCCATCCAACCTACACCAACTAGTCAAGTTTGAGTGGGACCAACAGGAGATCGTAGTCCATGGAGAGAATGATCTACAACCAGGCACCATCGTCCCCTTTGTTGAGACAGAAGAGGATGTTGGGCCATGGGTATACCAGATCTACGATGTGGTATCCGCCAACCGAGTTCCAGAAGGGGAATGCATTCCCAATGACAGAATAATTACTGCAGACGTCATGGTGGCTCATGAAATGTTGAGACACGGTTTCGTACCCGGCAAAGGTTTAGGTGCATCTCTGCAAGGAATCATAAAATCGGTATCCGTGGTCGAAAATGTGGGAACCTTCGGCTTGGGATTCAAGCCAACATCAGAGGACATCCAGCGAGCCAAGAGGAATAAGCAGAAGACATGGGTGCTCCCGAAGCTTGTTCCGCGCCTTTCCCGATCTTTTGTCAGGTCTGGAGTAAGAGGACATCCGACGACAAAGATTCCCAGTCCTATGGTTAGGCCAGACGAAGAGTTCTTAAGAAAGTTCGAGGACCTATTCGCAGACGTATGCATGCTAGAGGATGGCGAAGGATCCAGCCATGCCGATATACAGTTTGTGGGATCGAAAGCAAAGTTGAATAATTGGAAGGCTACTCATCTCCCTGTCCGGAAGGAGTCTTGGTAGTTTGTTTTGGATTGTTTTCTTTTGAAATTTTGTGTTGGGATTGTCCCCGAAATAAAATCCGTTTGTTGCAGTTCATTTTTATTTGAGTTCGCAAATTTGTTTTTCCTTGTACTGTTCTCATTAATGAAATTTTGTTCTTTTCGTTTCTAATTTTGTTTATTTTCCTTCTTTTTACTTTTCTGAGCAGCTTTCTTTCAACTGATCTTAATGATATGGCGTGCTTAAAGATTAATCAACCCGGTCTAGAAAGTCAATCGGGTTTGTAAATAATAACGCATGAAATAAGAGGTGACGAGAGTGAATCGGAATACGGCGATGATGAAGCCGTAGAAGAAATCGGTGAAGAATTAAGTCACTTCGAGGAAAAACCCAAACCAAATTTAAATGATACCGAGGTTGTTAATCTGGGGGGCACAGATGACGTCAAAGAAACCAGAATAAGTGTCCATATTGAACCCAACCTGAGAGAAGAATTGATCAAAACACTCATGGAGTTTAGAGACATTTTCGCATGGTCGTACGACTATATGCCAGGACTCAGCACTGACCTAGTGGTCCATAAATTGCCTACTGACCCGGCATGCTCGCCCGTCAAACAAAAACCGCGGAAATTTAAGACGGAGATGAGTGTAAAGATCAAGGAGGAAGTAACCAAGCAGTTGCAGGCAAAAGTCATTCGTGTCACTCGATACCCTGAATGGTTGGCTAACGTAGTACCGGTGCCAAAGAAAGACGGAAAGATCAGAGTATGCGTGGACTATCGCAATCTCAACAAGGCGAGCCCTAAGGATAATTTCCCGCTTCCCAATATCCATATCCTGATTGATAATTGCGCCGGACGTGAAATCGGATCCTTTGTGGACTGCTATGCGGGATATCATGAGATCTTGATGGATGAAGAGGACGCAGAAAAAACGGCTTTTATCACACCGTGTGGGACTTATTGCTACCGGGTGATGCCGTTCGGTCTGAAGAACGCAAGGGCAACATACATGAGGGCGATGACTACGGTATTCCATGACATGATACACAAAGAAATTGAAGTGTACGTGGATGATGTGATCATAAAATCTAGACGTCAAGAAGACCATATTGCCGATCTCAGGAAGTTTTTCCAAAGACTTCGTAAATATGATATCAAGCTCAATCCGGCCAAATGCGCATTCGGAGTTCCGTCGGGAAAGTTGCTAGGATTCATCGTCAGCCGACGGGGCATTGAATTGGACCCATCCAAAATCAAGTCCATCTAGGAGTTACCCCCGCCAAGGAATAAAACAGAGGTAATGAGTTTGTTGGGAAAGTTAAATTACATCAGTAGGTTTATTGCTCAGCTTACAGCAACCTGTGAACCCATATTCCGTCTGTTGAAGAAAGACGCTACGATAGAATGGACGACAGAATGTCAGGAAGCGTTTGACCAAATCAAAGGGTATCCGTCAAACCCACCCGTACTAGTTCCGCCTGAACCGGGTAGACCCCTGATTCTTTATCTGGCGGTTTTGGAGAATTCATTCGGCTGCGTACTGGGGCAGCACGATCTTACTGGCAGAAAGGAACGGGCCATTTACTACCTCAGTAAGAAATTCACGGTCCACGAGGTTAAGTACACTCATTTGGAAAAGACATGTTGTGCTTTGACTTGGGTAGCCCAAAAGTTGAAACATTATTTGTCTTCTTACACCACTTACCTCATCTCGCGTTTGGATCCGTTGAAGTATATTTTCCAGAAACCTATGCCTACAGGGAGGTTGGCAAAATGGCAAATATTACTTACGGAGTTCGACATCATATATGTGACAAGGACGGCTATGAAAGCTCAAGCCCTAGCCGATCACTTAGCCGAGAATCCTGTTGACGATGAATACGAACCTTTGAGGACGTATTTTCCAGATGAGGAAGTATTGCAAATTGATGGGTTGGAGTTAACCGAGGATCCAGAGTGGAAGCTTTTCTTCGACGGAGCGGCGAACGCAAAAGGAGTCGGAATAGGGGTCGTGCTTATCTCTGAAACGGGACATCATTATCCTGTTACTGCTCAACTGCGTTTTCATTATACCAACAATATGGCTGAGTACGAGGCATGCATCTTAGGGTTACGATTAGCGGTAGACATGGATGTACAGGACGTCTTGGTCTTGGGAGACTCGGACCTTCTAGTACATCAGATTCAGGGAGAATGGGAAACCGGAGATTTGAAGCTTATCCCGTATCGTCAATGTTTGCATGATCTGACCAAGCGTTTCCGATCAGTAGAATTCAGGCATATCCCAAGGATGCATAATGAGGTTGCCGATGCTCTGGCTACTTTGGCGTCAATGCTACATCACCCGGACAAGGTTCGTGTTGATCCATTACATATTCAGATCCGGAATCAGCATGCTTATTGCAATATGATAGAGGAAGAGATGGATGGCAAGCCATGGTTTCATGACGTCAAAGAATACCTCAGGTTAGGAATATACCCAGAGCAAGCAACCGGAGATCAAAAGAGAGCTATTCGGCGATTGGCAAACGGATTTTTCCTTAGTGGAGGGGTGCTGTACAAAAGAACCCCAGATTTGGGATTGTTGAGATGTATAGATGCGAGTCAAGCCACAACAGTGATGACAGATATACACTCCGGAGTTTGTGGGCCACACATGAGCGGATATGTATTGGCAAAGAAGATTCTTCGAGCAGGATATTGCTGGCTCACTATGGAGCGTGATTGTATAAGTTTCGTGCGAAGATGCCATCAGTGTCATATACACGAAGATTTGATTCATTCTCCACCGACTGAATTGCATACAATGTCAGCACCATGGTCGTTTGTTGCATGGGGGATGGATGTTATTGGACCTATAGAACCTGCGACTTCTAATGGTCATAGGTTCATTCTGGTAACGATCGATTATTTTACCAAGTGGGTGGAGGCCAAAGCATTCAAATCAGTGACCAAGAAGGCGGTGGTGGATTTCGTACATTCCCACATCATCCGCAGGTTTGGAATTCCAAAGATAATCATCACAGATAACGGTGCCAATCTTAACAACGGATTGATGAAGGAGGTCTGCCAACAGTTCAAGATTACACATCGAAATTCCACACCATATCGTCCCAAAGCAAATGGTGCGGTTGAAGCAGCAAACAAAAATATAAAGAAGATATTGAGGAAGATGGTAGAAGGGTCTAGGCAATGGCATGAAAAGTTACCATTTGCACTGTTGGGTTATCGCACTACCGTCCGGACTTCGGTAGGTGCAACTCCTTACTTGTTGTTGTACGGGACTGAAGCAGTAATACCAGCAGAAGTTGAAATTCCATCCCTCCGAATTGTCGCCGAAGCTGAGATTGACGACGATGAGTGGGTCAAAACCCGGTTGGAGCAATTGAGCTTGATCGATGAAAAGAGATTGACAGCAGTATGTCATGGCCAATTGTATCAAAAGAGAATGGCAAGAGCATATAACAAGAAGGTATATCCCAGGAAATTTGAAGTGGGACAGCATGTGCTGAAGAGAGTTCTACCACATTAGGCCGAAGCGAAATGCAAGTTCGCTCCAAATTGGCAGGGACCATTTGTTGTGACTAGAGTATTATCCAACGACACTCTATGTCTAACTGATGTTGAGGGAAGATGCACCGATATGGCTATCAATTCTGATGCAATCAAGAGATATTATGTGTAATTCTTTAATGCATTTGTCAACGTTTGGTTTCGTTTGTTTGTATTTGGAATTTTTCGGAGAATGAAATGACAGAGGCAATTTGTCACGACCCAGATTTCCCACCATCGAGGTCATGATGGCGCCTTACAGACTCTGAGAGATAGCCAGCTATATGCAAAATTTTCAAAGTGTGAATTTTGGCTAAGTTCAGTTGCATTCCTGGGTCATATTGTGACGGCAGCAGGTATTCAGGTTGATCCGAAGAAAATTGAGGCAGTCAAGAGCTGGCCTAGACCGACATCAGCCACGGATATTCGGAGTTTCTTGGGGTTAGCGGGTTATTATCGCCGATTCGTAGAAGGATTTTCGTCTATTGCAACCCCACTGACCAGATTGACCCAGAAGGGTGTTCAATTTGAATGGTCCGATGAATGTGAGGCGAGCTTTCAAAAGCTCAAGACAACCTTGACCACATCACCGGTATTGGTTTTACCCACAGGTACGAGACCTTATACGGTTTATTGTGATGCTTCCCGTATTGGGCTTGGTGCGGTGTTAATGCAGGATGGCAAGGTTATTGCCTATGCTTCGAGGCAGTTGAAGATTCATGAGAAGAACTATCCAGTGCATGATCTAGAATTGGCGGCGATTATTCACGCATTGAAGATCCGGAGGCATTATTTGTATGGTGTAGCATGTGAAGTATACACCGATCATAAGAGTCTTCAGTTATTTGTTTAAGCAGAAAGAGTTGAATATGAGGCAGAGAAGGTGGCTATAGTTGCTAAAAGACTATGATGTTACTATTTTATATCACCCGAGTAAGGCCAATGTGGTGGCCGATGCATTGAGTAGAAAGTCTGCCAGCATGGGTAGTCTTGCATATATTCCGGTCAGTCAGAGACCATTAGCTATAGATGTCCGGGCCTTAGCTAACCGGTTCGTGAGATTAGACATTTCTGAGCCTAGCAGGGTGTTAGCCTGCACGGTCGCTCGTTCTTAT
Source organism: Nicotiana noctiflora (assembly GCA_032618575.1). Taxonomy (NCBI): domain Eukaryota; kingdom Viridiplantae; phylum Streptophyta; class Magnoliopsida; order Solanales; family Solanaceae; genus Nicotiana; species Nicotiana noctiflora. The sequence goes on along the minus strand of JASVEL010006365.1, from coordinate 42,931 downwards.
TTATTAGAGCGTATCCGTGAGAGGCAATTTGATGATCCTTATTTGCGTGAGTTGAGAGATACGGTACAACGGGGAGGTGCCACACAGGTAAATCTAGATGATGATGGGGTATTAAAATTGCAGGGTCGAGTTTGTGTGCCCAATGTTGAAGGGATTCGGGAGTTGATCTTAGCAGAGGCCCACAGTTCATGGTATTCTATTCATCCGGGCGCTGCGAAGATGTACCAGGACTTACGGCAGCACTATTGGTAGCGCAGAATGAAGAAAGATATCGTTGCGCATGTCGCTTGGTGTCTAAATTGTCAACAGGTGAAATATGAGCACCAGGAGACCTGGTGGTGTATTCCGGAGGATTGAAATTCCCGAGTGGAAATGGGAGCGGATCACTATGGATTTCGTTACTGGACTTCCTTTGACTCGGAGGAAATTTGATGCTATTTGGGTCATTGTTGATAGGCTGACCAAGTCAGCACACTTTATTCCAGTATCCGTCTCCTACTCGTCGGAGAGGTTAGCGGGGGTGTACATTAGAGAGATTGTTCGTCTCCATGGAGTGCCAGTATCTATTATCTCTGATCGGGGTACGCAGTTTACCTCGCATTTCTGGAGAGCGGTCCAGCAGGAGTTAGGCACTCAGGTTCAGTTGAGTACAGCATTTCATCCTCAGACGGATGGCCAGTCCGAGAGGACTATTCAGATTCTAGAGGACATGCTTCGAGCCTGTGTTATTGATTTCGGAGGCTCGTGGGACCAGTTTCTGCCATTAGCAGAGTTCGCCTACAATAACAGTTACCAATCTAGCATCCAGATGGCTCCGTATGAGGCGTTGTATGGTAGGCGATGTCGATCACCAGTTGGATGGTTTGAACGGGGAGAGGCTCGGTTGTTAGGTACAGACTTAGTTCAGGAGGCCTTGGATAAGGTCAAGACTATTCAGGAGAGATTGCGTTCAGCTCAGTCCAGGCAGAAGACTTATGCGGATCGTAAGGTTCGAGAAGTAGATTTCATGGTTGGCGAATGAGTATTGCTCCGAGTGTCGCCTATGAAGGGTGTGATGAGGTTCGGGAAGAAGGGAATGCTCAGCCCTAGGTATATTGGTCCATTTGGGATTCTAGACAGAGTGGGAGGGGTGGCTTACAGATTGGCTTTGCCGCCTAGCTTATCAGCCGTGCATCCAATTTTTCATGTATCTATGCTTCGGAGATACCACGGCGATCCCACACATGTGTTAGACTTCAGTACTGTCCAATTGGACAATGATCTATCTTACGAGGAGGAGCCGGTAGCCATTCTAGACCGGCAGGTTCGACAGTTGAGGTCGAAGAGTTATCCTTCCGTGCGTGTTCAGTGGAGAGGTCAGCCTCCTGAGGCATCGACCTGGGAGTCCGAGTCTGATATGCGGAGCCGCTACCCACACTTGTTTCCTGACTCAGGTACTTCTTCTTTTGTCCGTTCGAGGACGAACGGTTGTTTTAGAGGTGGAGATTGTGACGACCCGAAGGGTCATCACTTGTTTTATTAATCATTCCGAGCTTTTGAGGTCTTGAAAACCTCAATTATAGTTGCCTCGATTTGCGTGCACAGTCCGGGCACAAAGCTAGAAATTTTTATGTTGAAATATGTGAAATATGTGAAAAAGTTGAAGAATTTTGATATTAATATTGATATGGTTGACTTTGGTCAACGTTTTTGGTAAACGGACCCGGATCCGTGATTTGACGGTCTCAGAAAATCCGTAGAAAAATATGGAACTTGGGTGTATGCCCGGAATTGAAATCCGAGGTCTAGAACCCCGGTAAAAGAATTTTTCTGTTAAATTGTTTTCTGAAAATGTTTAAGGAAAATGAAACTGAATTTTGATTAAAAAATACTGGTATCGGGCTCGTATTTTGGTTCCGACGCCCGGTACAGGTCATATATATTGGTTAAGCGCTTCCTGTAAAGTTTGGTTGAAAACGGACGTCGTTTGACGTGTTTCGACCTTAAATTGGAAAGTTTGGAAATTATGGAATTTTAAAGAATTCTTGAGTTTTAAGGCTCAATTCATTGATTTTGATGTTATTTTAGCGATTTGATCGCGCGAGCAAGTTCGTATGATGTTTTTGAGTTAGTGTACATATTTGGTTTGGAGGCCCGAGGGCTCGGGAGTGTTTCGGAGGTGGTTCGGGGTGTTTTTGGACTTAGAAAACTGGCAGATTTTCTGCAATTTTTACACAGACATTTTACTCTACGCGATCGCGGTCTTGTACACGCGATCGCACTGCCTTGTCACATTACTCAACGCGATCGCAGCTGTCTGCACGCGATCGCGAAGCTTTCTGTCCTTCTTCAACGCGATCGCAGCCGTCCGCACGCGATCGCGTAGCTTTCCGTTTTCCTTCAACGCGATCGCGACCCTTTTCACGCGATCGCGTAGTACAAATGAGCCACCCAGCGAAATTCTTCTACGCGATCGCAGCATTGTCCACGCGATCGCGTAGAGTTGAATATTTGCCTTCCGCGATCGCGACCCAATTCACGCGATCGCGCAGAACAAATTTGTTGCCCAGTGAATTTAATTCCAAAACAGAACAGAAACGGGATAAAAATCCCATTTCTGTTCAACTCTCTTCTCCACAACTCCTTGGACGATTTTTGAGCGATTCTTCATCAAACTTCTTGGGTAAGTGATTCTTAACTCGTTTTCTTCATTTTCCATCAATATTATTTGAATTCCTAAGCCTAATTAGGTGTAAATGGGTAGAAAAATTAAGAATTGAGTATAATAAGGGTTTTCAAAGAATTTGCGATCTAGAACTCGTTTTGGAGTCGAGCTTAAGAACAAATTGTATATTTGAACTCATGGAGGATTGGGTGAACTTATTTTGGTTCGAAACTTGAGTTTCGATTATGTGGACCCGGGGTCGATTTTTACTATTCCGGGCAGAATGTTGTAAAAATCATATTTAGCAATATGAACTAGTTTGTTAAGTAGAATTGATGATATGAAATCAATTGTGTATAGATACGGTTGGATTGGAGTCAAATTCGAAAGGAAAAGGCATTGCTACGGATTGAATCGTTCGTGAACTTTCGAGGTAAGTGTTTGTTCTATCCTAGTTTGTAGGAATATGAATTTAGTTATGAATAAATTGTTGAATAAGAGTTATTGGTGTTATACCGGTAATGAAGGTAAATTGTTGAAATTATTATAAATTATTGGTTTAAATCCGGTAATTATAAATATTGTTGATATAGAGATTATTGGCTAAATGCCGGTAATATATATATTTTATGAATTGGGATCGTGTGGCGCGCCGACCACTTATATATATATTTATGAATTGGGATCGTGTGGTACGCCGACCACAAAGTGACTTAAATCTTGGCATTGGCCATAGTTGCCGGTAGCCTATTGATATATTTAGGAGCGGGTGGTACGCCTACCACAAGATATAATTATTGATATATTTGGGAGCGGGTGGTACGCCTACCACAAGATATAATTATTGATATATTTGGGAGCGGGTGGTACGCCTACCACAAGATATAATTACTAGTGATAGTTGGGAGCGGGTGGTACGCCTACCACGAGATATGAAATGAGAGAGGAATTGAGACATGGAAGTAAGATTTATTATGTTGATTAGATTATTCTGGATATCGTGAGTTATTGATTGTTATTTCAGAGCAGAGTATTTCCTTATAAATGTATTGTATATATATATCTATATTGCAACTGTACAGGTTTAGGTGGGTGACTGGCCTTAGCCTTGTCACTAGTTCGCTAGGATAGGCTAGGCACTTACCAGCATATGGGGTCGGTTGTGCTGATACTACACTCTGCGCTCTTTTTGCGCAGATACAGGTTACGGACAGCAGCAGCAACAATAGAGACTTGTGGATTTTTCGACTACCGAGACTACGAGGTAGCCTTGCAGGCGTCCGCAGGACCCGTTGTCTCTTCTATCTATGCTTTTCATTCTGTTATCTCATGTAATCGAGATAAACAACTTGTATTTTCTTTCAGACAATTATGTGTATTATTCTTAGAAGTTCGTGAGTATTGTGACACCAGTCTTGGGTAGTGTATCATGTTTGGGTTTTCTTTATCATATTTGACTAAGTCTTCCGCTAATTTTGATTATTCCGCTGTAATGTATATGTTTTAAATAAGAAATTGGTAATTAATGGAGATGTAATTAATATTTGGCTTGCCTAGCTTCCATTTAGTAGGCGCCATCATGACCTCGATGGTGGGAAATCCGGTTCGTGACACAATTTTTCTACTACCCAAACACTTTAACCCTTGTTTTCCCCTTTGAGCCTTAATTATTCTTTCATATACCCTCTTTCGGAATCATCAAGGAAGATGCGTAACAAAATAGGAAAAGAAACAGAGAAGAGACAAAAGAAAAAGTGAACTACGTTCGACCTGATTCCTCAAGAAGGATACGTAGGCACCACACGGCTCGGTCATAATAAAATAAAAATCAAAGATTCCCCAAGCAACAAAACTGGGGCAGAAGTCATGTTTCGTTTGAAGATAGTGTGGATTCCGAAAGTTGTAATGAGCTACCCGTTGAGGTTAAATCCCTTTTCTCTAGCCTCGTACACTAAAACCGCATTAATGACCAAAAAGACCTCTCGATCAGTATTTGAGAAATGCCAAACCACGCAAATGAAAGCCAAAAAGGACACTCCAATCCTCGACTGGGTCCACGATTCGCAAGCTAAAAAATGGATAGCCATTTAGAGGGAGTTTCGGGGATAATACCCCAGCCTGGAAAGAAAGCAAAATGAGAGAGTCTTAACGGTGAAAACCCTCGCGGGCACCTTAAGGCGAAGAAAGCGAAGAGAAATAAAATGAGAGAGTCTTACGGTGAAAACCTTTGCGGGCACCCTAAGGCGACGGGAGATCGAGAGAAATGAGAGAATCTCATTAGTGAAAACCCTTTGAAGGGCACTATGAGGTGACAAGGCGAGATAGTTACAAGGTGTCCGTATGAGACAAGGTTGGGACATTCGTTTGCTTCTAGCAAAACGCGGCCATCAAAAAGTGATTGACATAAATAGACTGGGTAGATTAATCTCAAAGGCGCGACATAACCGTTGGATCAGTTATACATTCAGATAAGTTTTTTCCAGTTTTGAGTTCAGAAAAGTTTTCCCTTTCTTTTATCATTCGCGTTCAGCATTCTTTTTCTATCATTTTTCCTTTTCTTTTGTTTTCAAAAATTGACTTTTCAAAGCTTACTACCAAGTCTCCCAAAGCGGTACAATGAAGATGAATAGGCGTCGAACGAGGCAATAAGGCAAAAGTCGTTCCGATATTAAGATTAGAACGATAGGTTGATTGGAAGGTTCACAAAAATTACGGAGTAGGATGGACACATATTACACACCCGGAAGATAGTTTCTCACAACAGATCACCGACCAAGAGGGTCAGACCACACTGAAGTTTGGAATAAAAGGAGAGATGAGAGATCCGGTGGAAAAAGCGCCATCCACCAGCAAGTATCAACGTCGTCCCCAAAGTTCGAAGAAAGCAAAGCAGCTAAAAGAGAAAAGGAAAATTGCCCCAGCAAGAGCGGCATGACCACTCACGATGTTTTAAAACTAACAATGTTTTTTTGATTTAAAGCTGGAAAAGAGGGTTCGTCAGGCCACGTAGAAGGTCATCAAACTGGGGCAGAAAATTTTATCCCATTGCGAAAATTTTCTTGAAAGCAAATACCCAGTGGATAAGGATAGAAAACAACGCGAGATTTCGGGAAATGCCAGTTCCGAGCAGAATGGTGTTGAGAGAGGCCAGACAACACGAGGGGGTGATCTTTGAGACTGGTATCATCCCCAGCAGTTGTTGAAAAAATGAAACACTAACTCCGAGATTCTCCCAGCAGCATCATCTCCAGTAGGTGAGTAAACAGTTCCAAAGATATCTCCAACAGCCAAAGGAAAAGTAACACGACCCAGGGGGAAAGCAATTCCAAGACAAGATAATCCAGAAGAAAAGGTGGCCCAAGAGGCGATGCAGGAAGAAGAAAATGGTACAGAAAAGCAAAGGAAGGCGATAAGGATGGGATAAAATTAGTGAGTTGCAAATTGAGATTCAGGGAGCCCGCCTGAAGAATGGAGTGGCGATTTATTTGTGAAGTCGTAGTTAAAGTCAGGGAGCCCGCCTGAAGAATGGAGTGGCGATTTATTTGTGAAGTTGTAGTTAAAGTCAGGGAGCCCGCCTGAAGAATGGAGTGGCGATTTATTTGGAAGTCGTAGTTGAAGTCGGGGAGCCCGCCTGAAGAATGGAGTGGCGATTTATTTTTGAAGCTGTAGTTGAAGTCAGGGAGCCTGCTTGAAGAATGGAGTGGCGATTTATTTTTGAAGTTGTAGGTGAAGTCAGAAAGCCCGCCCGAAGAATGGAGTGGCGATTTAGTTTTGAAGTTGTAGTTGAAGTCAGGGAGCCCGCCCGAAGAGCGGAGTGGCGATTTAGTTGAGTAGAAGTTGAAGTCAGGGAGCCCGCCTGAAGAATGGAGTGGCGATTTATTTTTGAATTTGGTTGAGAAAAGCGGTAGAGTATGACGAGAATCCCCAGCATGAATTCAAATTCAAAATCAGAAGGAAGGCAACAAGGATCAGAAAGATATTTTGAAGTTGTAGTTGAAGTCAGGGAGCCCGCCTGAAGAATGGAGTGGCGATTTAATCTTGAAATTATAGTTGAAGTCATGGAGCCCGCCTGAAGAACGGAGTGGCGAGTTGTTAGTTTTGAAGTTGTTGTTGAAATCAGGTGCCCGCCTGAAGAATGGAGTGGCGATTTATGATTAGAGTGTGTCGATAAAGGCGTAAGCTCGCCGGAAAAGCAGAACAACGTCTCAGTTTCCAAGATTTGAGAAGGATAGTGAAGCCTGAAGAATGGAGTGGCAATTTAATCTTGAAATTATAGTTGAAGTCAGGAAGCCCGCCTGAAGAATGGAGTGGCGATTTAGTTTTGAAGTTATAATTGAAGTCAGGGAGCCCGCCTGAGGAATGGAGTGGTGATTTAGTTTTGAAGTTGTAATTGAAGTCAGGGAGCCCGCCTGAAGAATGGAGTGGCGATTTATTTTGAAATTGTAATTGAAGTCAGGGAGCCCACCTGAAGAATGGAGTGGCGATTTAGTTTTGAAGTTATGATTGAAGTCAGGGAGCCCGTTTGAAGAACGGAGTGGCGAGTTATTATTTTTGAAGTTGTTGAAATCAGGTGCCCGCCTGAAGAATGGAATGACGATTTTTGATTAAGAGTTTGTCGACAAAGACAGAAGCCCGCCGGAAAAGCATAACGGCGTCTTAATTTCCAAGATTTGATAAGGATAGTGAAGAATCAGAAAGTTACAGAGTGTAACAGAAATCCCCGGTATAAATCCAAGCTCATAAGTAGAAGGAAGGCAACAAGGATCAGAAATATAGATTCAGACTTCGAAGGAAAACAATTCGAAGATCGTAAGGAAGGGACCAATGGTCTGAGTTCGGCAATCAAGATAGGCCGAAATAACAATTGTCATGAGAGAAGAAGCATGTGAAGAAACATCAGAGCCAGCAGGATGGCAAGGAACATGACAAGATCAAGTTGAAAAGATAGATAAGAATTTGCAATACTGTAACTTAGTCTAGCTTCTTATTTTTGTTTAGCACGGTGTAATAAGGAGATCAGTTAAGCAGTGGCAACAGCAGCAACAGCAGTAACAGCAAGATCACAGCAGTCATGGTAGTCCCAGCTACCAAAACTTCCCGAACTACATTGACCTGATTCCCTTTTAGCCAGGGATATGTAGGAGATCTTCTGAAGCAAAGGTTCGGTCAAACTTTTCAAAAAAAAAATGCTTCACACGGAGTGCTCAGACGGGCAAAAATCGCTCGTATCCGCTCACTTATCTTTGCACGAAAACTCTTCGAGTTTACACGCAAAGAGGGGCAGCTGTGAGCACGTGATTTTTGCCTAACATGAAATACTCCCACAAAATCAAAACAAAAATTGTCTATTTTTTACGTTGTGTATTTTTGTGAATTTTCGTGTTATTTTTGGTAATTGTTTGCATTTGTATATGCATGATTATATGTGTTTAAATTAATAAAAATACAAAAATGAGTCATATTTATATTTTTTTATCTAACTTTGCAATTAGGAGTAGTTTAAGTTTATTTTACAAAATAAAATCACAAAAAATATGTATTTTTGCTTTTCTAGTATTTAATGTCCCAATTGTGTGATTTATATTTAATTGATATTTAAATTGAGTGTGTTAATTGTCAATATAACTTAATTAGTATTTCTTACAATTTAATTGATTTTGTAGTGTAATTTTTGTTTTAATTAAGAAAATTAAATTAAAGAGATAAGGAAAATAAAATCAAATGAAAAGAAGAGGAATTAAATCGGATTGGGCCACTTCTTAATTAAATCCCAAGCCCAAAAAACTAAAATAACCCCAGTCCAAACCCCAGCTTACCCGGATCTATACCCAAACCCACTTTTAACCCGCCCATCACTCCATTAATCTTGGCCGTTGGATGTAATAATCCAACGGTTGAGATTAATTCTTACAATTTCAATATACCAAACAACCCCCAAACCCATTTTTCATTCTCATTTCCGTCATTTCTCTAACCTAGGAGACACCTCTGTAACGCCGTCGTCGCTACCACCGCACGCCGCCGGCCGGAAACCGCCTCCGCCGGCGGCAGTCGTCCAAACCCCTCCATTTTTACACCAAATCTTCATCTCAACCTCCCCATTCCAACCCCGTGCCTAGCTAATCTCGAATCAAAACGGAAATTCTCGAATCTTCAATCGAAGATTCGAGTTTAACACCCAACCAAAGCCAAACCGTCCCAAATTGATACCATACCTTCACCTCGTCTCCCTAATCACCAAACCACCTTTGGTTTTGTTCAAATATAACCGGAAATCGTCAAGCCCCAAATCCGTATGTCAAGAACCCTAGATTTTGGGTTAGGGATTTTTGTCAAAAAATTAGAAGTGATTGAAGTCAATAGACTTTAATTGAAACGTTTTCGCTTGAAAACATTTCAATTAAAGTCCGTTTAACTTCAAATACACAATTTCAAGCCCGTTCGAATCCGAGTCGGCCAAATTCCGAGTTTCTCTGTTTAAGGTATTTCTTTTCCCTTCTGTTCTTGTTTAATTCTACTTGTTGTTTTAGTTTGATTGTTTTATAGTTTTCGTTTGTTTTGTTTTGTGATTTCGCCCATTCTTTCTTCTCCTCAAAGACCTTTATTTGGTCAATTGTGTTTCTGTTTTTGTCTATTTGATTACCAATGTTGTCGAATACGTGTTCGCGTCGATTAGCGTCGTCGAACAATTGGTTTGGTATTCCCCGGCATTGGCCGAGAACTCTTGATTCACTGTTTTGCGATTGTGTGTTATCGATTATAAATGTTGTAATCGACTAATCGAATAACGTCGATTTGCTTTCGTAAGTCTGCTCGTTAGAACAGTAAGACATTTGTTTCCCTTGATACTAATTAATTCCCCAGTGAATCACTATTATTTTTGAAGATTGAATCGTTGTGTTTGAATTATAAACAAATTGGTTTATAGTAGCTGAGTTATAGTTGTCAACTATATGTAACTTCACTGCTGGTTCATAGTTGTTCGTTTTGGTAGCATGTAATTGTGATGATTCCCTGTTGGTTTTGAACCGTGAATTCTGTTGATGTTAAATTAGGAAGTCTGGTTTGGATATAGCTGTATTTCTAATAGGATTTTAAGGAGAAGATAGTTGTAGTTCTGATAAGTTTAAGAAATGAAACTAACAACCAAGTTTCAAAGGGTGTACTGCACATGGTTTAAGTTGCTGGAACTGCTGGACAGCAGTATATTCCATTAGTTTTTGCCTTTAGTGTTTGTTTAATTGTATAAAGCCCATCTTTAGACAAATCAGGTTGGAATAATCAGAGATATGAGTACTTCTAACTTTGTTAAGTGTTTTAAAAGCTGGAAATGAGAGCTCACATGGGAAGAATGATTCAAAAGTTAAAGGTACCCATGTGTTTGCTAGGAAAGGCAATAAATCTGGGTGTTTAGGAAGTGTGAGTTGCTGTAATGTTTGGCTATAAAAACAGGCAGAATAGTTTCTCATAGGGGGACACAAAAAATTTTTCATTTGGCAGAACCCATTCACACATTAAGAGACTGAAAAACAGAGGGGGCTTCACTGGAATACATACATTACATTGAGAGCTTAAGAGTGAAATAGAGGACAACATTGAATGCAAAGCAGAGGCTGAAACTCACACTGTGGTTTCAGAGTTAGGAAACAAATATAGCCTCTCTTCTGTTTTGTCTGTGATTGTCATTTGGTGGTGAAACTTGTTGCTGGGTTTTTCTGTTTGGGTTTTGAATACTGTGTCAATTGATTGTCTTGGTTTTCTATTGATTTGAAAGTTCCCGGGCTTTCCTGTTTGGAGCTAAATCATCCCCTGGAATTTTTCTACTGTTTTACTACTGTTTCTGCTGGGCTTTTATTAGGATTTTTGCTGCTGGTTTTGCGATTCCGTACCTGTTGCTGTTGGGTTCTGCAACTGATTTCCTCTTTTGCTTTTGAATTCCAGGTACACATCCTTTGGGCTTGTCCATTCTTGTATTAGAAATGAAATGAAAGCCCACTTTAAATTCTGCTGTGAAGCCGTTACATGAATGATCCTGTTAGCTATTTGTTAAACTAAGGATTGTTAGTTGAAATAGAAATTGTACTATTAATCAGTGAGGGGTTAAGATTATACATAGTTCACATGTCCACTTAATTTTTGTTTTTCCAGCATGTATACTTTGAAACAACATCCGTTATGCTTGTATTTGTAAACTAGGACTGTCTTCGGATTATTGTTTAAAATAGATACTAATTTTCATTCATGTTTGTTTAGTGCCTGTTAAATGTTCGGATCTGTATAAGTAAAAAGTTTGCTAGTTCGGACTAAGATTCTCTTCGATATTTTAAATAGATAATTTGTTAAAGTCAAGTAGTTTAAGCATATTTAAAGTGTTAGTTTGATTAATGTTAGCTATTAACATAGGATGTTTGGGATCATTTTTGAGTTTTCTTCACTTGATTTTTCCTTGAAAACTATTTGTAATTAAGCAAACAAGATAAGTTAGCCAATGCTTTAGATGTCAATGTTAGATCGACTTTAATCGCATAGTTTCGATTTCGTCAATTTCCAGGGGATTGAGGATAGTAAAATCCAAAGTAAACAATCTCACTTCTAATAATGAACCAAGGCGAATTATTTCTATTTCGTATATTTTGATCAATTTTCCGTTAGTTTATACATTTTCATTCAATCTCCGGCCTTAAGTCAAAAAGCTACGAAATAAGATATCATTTGGTACGGGTCTTTAATTAGAAATAACCTTAAGGGACATACCTTTAAATAAATTGATTTTTTTGGCCTAGTCTTACAATTGCTTTAATCGGCATATTTCGAAGTAAGTAATTCGGATACATTTTTTATTTACCTATTTGTCAAAAGTCCGAGTCTATGTTGTAATTAGTATTTCTTTTGCTACGACTTCAAATTAATAGAGCGGTTTAAAGTTTTAATCAGAGCACGTAATTTATAAACATGTATACAATCAGATATTTTTAGCCATTTATAATAGTTGAAGCGACCGTGCTAGAACCACGGGATTCGGGGGGTGCCTAACACCTTCCCTCGGGTCAACAGAATTCCTTACTTAGAATTTCTGGTTCGCAGACTTCATTCGGAAAGTCGAAATTTCCTCGATTCGGGACTTAAATAAATTGGTGACTTGGGACACTTTATTTTATTCCAAGTGGCGACTCTGAAATAAATAAAATAATCCCGTTTCGAACATTGTCACTTAAATTGAAAAAAAAAAACTCCCTCGCGCGTCTACCCCCGGGTAGCGGGCGCGCCAAAAGGAGGTGTGACAGAAGGCTCTCAAAAAATTAAACCAAGACATAATAACTACAGAAATTTTTTTACGTAGGCATAACCAATTGATAAAATTTTTCCAATACACATCGAACTGCAGAAGTTGTTTCTTTTAATTGAAGTAAGGCCACATGCCACAGTTACATTCAAACAAACTAGATACACTCAAAATATATCTACCACCACTATAAACTCCCCACAAAATACTTCAACCACCAGCAAAATCACAACAACTTCAATAACTAATGACACAATAGCAAACCCAAATAATCAACATCAAAACAGTAACAATTTCTTCCTTCTTGTTCTAGCTCGAGCCCTTTCTTCTTCAAAAGCTTTGACCATGTTCAGTAAACCCCAAAGAACCCTATTGGCTTGGCTAGGAAACTCGTCATCAACCCACTTAAAATAATTACATCCACTTTTGTCCTTTAAAAAAAATCATTCAAACTAAAATTAGCCCAAAAAATAACAAGACTAAAAAGTAATTAATTGTAGTTAATTATCACTTACCTTTTTAATTTAGCATCCATAAAACTTCCTTATATGATTAGATAGAGTCCATGAAGTTTTTAATTGACATTCATGACCACGCAGACATGAATCGACTCTTGCTTTGGGAGACATAATAGAGAGCTTATTAAGCCAAGATTCTTACACAATTTGGAGAGAAGAATAGAATTTTTAAACAAAATCAAGAAAATGGTGAAGAAATAGGACTGGATTTTGAATGAATGGCGAGGAATTAGGACTGATAAGAGGGAGAAGGGTCTACTTATATTATTGGAGAAAGAAGGGATATTACCATTTATTGTACCGTTAATAGGTTTTTCGTCAACATATTTCTGCTGTTCACGTGCTCAAATGTAGGGACATTCACGTTATTTGCCATGTCAGTCGTACGTATTAAACTGGTGCAGTAAAAGTATAGTAAACGTTTTTCGGTGGAAAATGTGTTAGTTGAGGCGTTCGAGTGAACTTTCTTTGATAGTTTAAGTATCTGTCTATGTATTCTGCCCAGTAAATTTTTAGATAAGTTGGGTTGAGATCCCTTTATTTTGGATAAATTTTATCAGTTGTATTTGGACTACTTCATGGATTAAAATGGACTATAAAAAATAGAAAATTTTACTTCTTATAGACCATAAAGTTAAAATATTTATAAACCAAATATCTCTTAACAACTTTAGCGGATAGGATGAATTTGGGGTCAAATTAACCCCCACTCGTCCCAAAGACACGTTATCCTGACATTGTAGCATAAACATTGGCAAAAATGATGCGGTTGCCCTTAAAAGACATGTTATCCTGACATTGTAACATGAACATAAATCCTGGAAGTTTGATATGTAGTTCGGACTTAAAGGGGAAGAGTTACAAATACGGATTGAATAACACTTCACATATATTTTGAGATTCAAACTAATTGTATTTATCTATTTTTAAATATATAATTTTAAATTAAAAAGATAGTGAATAAATCAATATCTGTTTTTTTTAAATAAAAAAAATTGATCCCATATAGACTCTTTCATTCTATTTGTAACGGAATTGCATGTAAGGAACTTCATTCTTGATCGGAAACGGTAACTACAATTTCGGACCCAATGTATCATGAAAAATCACGACTCTAATGGATAAAATCATTATTGTTGGATTAAAGGATAAGCTTTCGTTGTCTTTTAATCCGATTTCAACTCTTACACTAACCCATTCATGTTATTATATATATATTCAGCAACTATAACTTTTATCTACTAATTTACGTACACAATTCCACTTGATTTTTTACACAATTCTAGTAATGGCAAACGAAAAACCATCAGTTTGCGTCACCGGAGCCAACGGATTCATTGGTTCATGGGTGGTTCAAACGCTCTTGGACCGTGGCTACACCACCATCCACGCCGCCATCTTCCCCGGTTCCGATCCTTCTCACCTCTACTCTCTTGCCGGCGCGTCTAACGCCGGCATCCGCCTATTGGTGCACGAAGTTAATATACTTGATGCCGACGCAGTTGCCAGAGCAATTGAGGGATGCGCCGGCGGGGGAGTTTTCCACATCGCGTCGCCGTGTACGCTGGAGGATCCCGTGGACCCGCAGAAGGAGCTGGTGGAGCCGGCTGTACAGGGTACCATCAATGTGCTCACGGCGGCGAAGAGGTTTAATGTTCGGCGCGTGGTGCTCACTTCCTCAATCTCCGCGATGGTACCTAATCCTGGCTGGCCGGAAAATAAGGTCTTCGATGAGTCGTCATGGACTGATCTTGACTATTGCAAGTCTCGCCAGGTGTCATTCTTTTACCTATACACGTGCATGTCACGTGATATCTTTATTTATTTATTTTGGCACTTAAATGTTAAGATGAAGGAAATTGATAAACGGTATACACATGAAATACTTAATCGACTAGCGTATTCATCAGATCAACGTGTCTTTAACCTAAGTTCTAGACTATTTGTCATAGTTAATTAATAATATATACTTTCGGAAATAATGTTTCTACTTTCGTATATTAAGAATAAAGTAGCGTACAATACCTCCTCTATCCGACTTACATTCTTTATCAATTAATTATGGTAAATTAATATGATGTCATGGTTAAGTATATGATTGAATATGCTCCCAAATCTCCATCACTTATTAAGATCGTTATTGCACCATATTTAATTTCGATATCCAATTAACATGTAGTGCTCAAAAAAGGAAAAATATTGAGGAGTTTTATGTGCACCTATGCAGCTTAGTGCCTTAAGAAAAAAAAAAACTATGGGAGCTTACTATTATGTGGTACTATACTACTAGTATTTGTTTCCCAATTCAGTTTTACGACGTATAAGTATACAACATGCTTACTATTAATTAAAACGAAATTTGTTTTTGATGTTGTAAGGAATTATTTCTATTGATAATCATTTGGTTTTAATTTGAGTTGGTTTATGATAATTGAATGCTTGATGAAATAACATAAAGAAAAGATGGAGCAAAAATAATTGACATACCAAAAGAGGAACACTGCTTAATATGAATTTAACTTGGACTTCAACATAACGCTTGTAACTTTGTAAGTAGTAGTATAATCGTCTGAAGTGATTGGTTTATTAATTATATAGCTTAGTTATTTACTTATTCCAGAGCTTTAGGCTTATATAGAGATTGTTGCTTGCATATCCACTACTCTAAACTGTACTACTCTTGTATGCTCGAATATAATGTACTCAACTATTTACCATGTCCTAATATACAGACACTTTCTTTTTGATTTCCTTAACTTCTAAGTTTGCTATTATTTTAAAAAAAAATTGTAAGGATTCAAAACTTGACAGTTCCTGATTCTGCGATGAACATATATGATAAAATTATCACTCATCCATGCAACTTCAATTAATTGATTAAACACAATAATCATAATTGAGTTTGATGACAGAAATGGTACCCAGTCTCGAAGACACTTGCTGAGAAGGCTGCATGGGAATTTGCTGAGAAGAATGGATTGGATGTGGTAGCAATTAATCCAGCTACATGTCTTGGCCAACTCTTGCAAGGTGGACTGAATGCAAGCTGCGCTGTTTTGCAACAGCTGCTTCAGGGATCAACAGATACTCAAGAGTATCATTGGTTGGGGGCTGTGCACGTCAAAGATGTAGCGAAGGCACAGATTTTGTTATTCGAGTCCCCTCATGCTTCTGGAAGACACCTGTGTACCAATGGCATTTACCAGTTTGGTGATTTTGCTGAAAGAGTCTCGAAACTTTACCCTGAATTCCCTATCCACAGGTTTGTTGTCATGTCTTTTAGTTCATCTTTTGCCCCTCTCTGTAGTAAGTAATTTCTTTTGGTTCTCTTTCCGCATTCAATTCGAAGATAATATGCCATCCTCAAGTTTAATCTTCTCTGACTGCTTCTCCCAGCTGTTGGCAATAATAGCATGTATAATCATTATATGGATTCTGTTTCAGACTTTTGAAAAGCCTGGAGTAAATCTGATGGAAAGCCATGAATTCACATATGTTAATCCAGTCCTATATTCTTCCCAACAAATAAAATTCTAAGTTCTATCACACTGAATTTTACATAGCCAACTAGTTACTTGTTTACTGCATAAGTCAAAAGCACAGATGCAGCTATGCTTCCTTTGACTTGATAATGATAAAACTGAAATTCTGTGTTGTTTTACATTTGAACGGTATGAAATGAGCAGGTTAGAGTCCTTAACAACTGATATCTAGCTGGAAAATTTGGGAAGAGAACTTCGATAGTTACTTAAAAGTTGTACTTACTAGACTTTCTTCAGCACTACATATAGACAATCACTTTTATCACCACACTACTTCCTCCATCTCAATGGAAATCACTTATTTTTGCTCTGGCTTGTCCTGAAAAGTTTGACCTTTTCTTTTAAAAGGACTTCTCTTGTGAACCAACACCTCCAACTAATAATCAAAATTAACACTAGTTTATTTTATGTCAAATCGATAAAACTCATTTCAACTAATTACTTCAGTTTTACATTTCAAGCTACTTCCTCTGTCCCTTTAATCGGCCACCATTTGAACTTTAGAGAGATTAAGAGTAAAATGTCTGAATGTTATATTACTGAATAAGGTTAAATGCTTAAACATTATTTTGAGATGTGAAAAAGGTAGAGCTTTCAAATGTTAAGGATTAATAGTGTGATGAAGTATTAGTTTATATTCATATAAATCGTTGTAGAAAATAGGAAGTAGATCAATGAAAATGGGAGGTAGACTACTATACTATACTCTGCAGAAAATCTATTAACGTTGTGTTCCTACATTTCATACAAGATTGATAAGTGATATAATGGAGTGACTACTAAATATTTGTAGGGCAATAATATGAATCAACTAATACACTGTTTATAGTAGTGGGGTGGTTGGACGGGGCCAAGCATTGGAGCTGCCACTGTCATCACTTTGGCATGAACTAAATTTTGCAGTAAAAACCTAACTTCTAGGAGTACAGGTATATATTGATCTGGTCTGATGCATTGACCCCCACCTTCAGTATTAGCTTAAAGGAATTCCAATTGCTCACACATGCAGAAGTCACAACTGTCAAGAATCAAGACCACCTTTATGATATCTAGGCCTTAATAACCCCACTACTAAACTGTTAGGCTACCCAAAGAAACTCCACTATGAACTGCTAGCTACATCTATAGCCATTCCAAGTCCCACTGGTCACCTTTCATGTTTCCCATTGAGCTTATCCTTCCTTTTGGAGATTCTGTTCTTGATATCCTGAATAGTTTTTTGATGAGATATGTTGCTGAAGTTCTGCCTCAGCATTTGTGTAGTTATATAAAGTTCGTTAACATGTTTCAAGGTCGACATTTTCATAATTTGTACCAGGTTCTGCTTAATCAGCTTAACTTTATTTGATAAGGGCCATTAGACAACTCATAAGCAAGAAACTGGCTTTATAAACTCCTCATGTCCGAATCTTATCTCAGTACAATCTAGTTTGTCTCGTTGTGCTAGAGTATTTGGATTTTCATGGAACGGAAATGATCTATTAACCATCGGTTTGCTCCTAACTACCATGTGCCTCATATTGAAATGTCTCCTAACTGCATTTATTTAGCCAATGACTCATTAGCAAGTTGACTGTGGACTGCATTTTCATGAGCATTGAATGTACTTTTCTACAAATTCATGTGCAAAACTAGTGCCACTTTACCAACGATTTCCTTTATTCTACTATATACTTTTATTTACTCCTTGAAATATTATTTAGTCAAATTTAAAGTTTCACTGTAATTCTGCTAGAATACTAGTTGTAAGGGACCCTAAATCTAGGTGATGGAATCAGGCAAGACACATAAAGTTGAATAAAAAAATAAGCTTTTATATTTCCTTTTTGAGAATTTCTCTCTTGTCTTAGTTTCAATTGCATAATTTACCATATTTTTATAAGAAAAAAGATTCTTTTTCTTATGATAGGTCTGGTATTGTCTGAAATAATGCTGAATAAAATTTTGAAAACAGGTTCACAGGTGAAACCCAGCCAGGCTTGGTGGGTTGCAAAGATGCTGCTAAAAAATTGATTGATTTGGGACTAGTTTTCACCCCAGTTGAAGATGCTGTTCGTGACACAGTGGATAGCCTTAAAGCCAAAGGCTTCCTCAAGCAACAGTAGAATTAATTATGTTGAAACCACTTGCTTTTAGAAATTCACATTATTCTTTTTTTTTATTGCTTAGATGGATTCATAATTACAATTAAATGAATGATTTCTATCTGTCTTTTTGGGTAATTTAATTGACTTTTTTAATTCATTTATTATTATTATCCCTATGATGATAATTATTATACCTTCACATATGGTGACATCCATTGTTGCTTTAGTTTTCCAATGAGATTACCGGATCATCACCTTTATTTGTTTTTAATTCACTGTGATGATTAAACAATGGATTACCTCTCGTTTTGATTAATCTAATGGACACTTGTTAGAATTCATCATCTTTATTTTCTCCATCTATTAGGATCCGGAGCTGATTATTACTGCAATAATTTAATTTTATGATAAAGCGTTTTCTTTTTACATTGAACAAAATGATAGGGTATCCAAATCCAATTCTCTACAGTCGAATGTTTACTTTTGCTTTTGAAAAGATTGATTCGTGATGCTTTCTTGAATTCCTTACTACTCCATGCTCTGTTACTGTATGAGAATCAGAATTCAGCATAATAGCTCCAAAACTGTTTTTTTTTTCGATCACTGAAAGATAAGTTATAAAATACCATGAAAGTAATAAGTGAAACTGTTTTACTTTTCAAGTACAGAGAACTGATTTGGCTGGTTTAGCACGTACTGTTACTGCAGAATTATTCTAGTACTTTGAATGGATTCATATTTATTATTTTAAAAACAAGAATTTATTTTTAAATCAAGTAACACTCTAATTTCTTTTTCAGTAAGAAAATAATTTAACTTTTGTCTATTAGGGTATTTGTTGTGTTACATTTTTGTGAGTTAGCTAAGTGGCACGTGATTGAGGGGACCAAAGTTAAAAGATGGAACCTTTTGTGTATGTTGTTGTCACCCATAACCAAGCAAGTTTAGGTAGAAAATAAATGAATTGTGAGCAATATTAGTCTGGCTTTAGTTGTTAGTCTTTTCTTCATTTCATTTTTTTTTTTAGTAGATAAAAAAGAAAGATGCTTTTATTCGAAAAAGAGGTACAAAGGGGCTAAGGGAGTGGGGAAGATGATGCACATGGTATGTTTGGTAGCTTCGTTTATGTTAGAAGAAAAAAGAGAGAAAAATAACTAAGAGAAGATATGAAAAAAGACGAAGAATTAGCTACTTATTTATAATATATAATATATAATATATTTATAAGAGTTACTCCCGTTTCAATTTATGTGAACCCATTTGACTGAGCACGGAGTTTAAGAAAAGAGAGAAGACTTTTGATCTTGTGGTGTAAAATGAGGCACCTTTATTTTGTGTGACTATAAATCATTGCATAAATGTGCTTTAGTTTTGTATATCCAATCGCAACATTGACACACCAGATATAAAAACCCTAATTAGTCGTCCAATTTAATGGTCTCCGATAACTAAATGCAATGCAATGTCATAGACGAATTACAATGATTTAGTCGTTGTCCAACACTAGTTAGTCAAATATATTGATTAAAATATTATGACATTGGACATTAACCTTCATGTATCGGACTAGTAATTTTGACATAGGGAATTGATGAAATAAGAGTGAAGATAATGACTAGCAGTAGTCTGTTCTAATCATGGAGGTTTTCTCTGGCATTCCATGTGCATCAATCACCTCTTCCCACTTCTTATTATTTTAAAGATTTATAAATTATATAACTTCCCCATCTTTTCTTTCAAAACAATCTAAGATTGTACTTTGATGTAACAGCCACCCATCCCACTACTACTCCCCTACCCCATCTCAGCCATATATATCCTCCTTAAATTCATCTATCTTTTGAGGAACAAAACTAAACAACAACATTCTTAAACTCTCACTATAAGTTTTGTACAATTATTCAAGATGAGTAATACTTCCAGTCCTACACCTTGTAGTAGATCATGGTAAGTTAATTAAACTGAATATAATAGTAGTTTGTTAATCTATTTTTCAGATTATCATATCGGACTTGCTATGAAAAATTGTCTGTTATAGTAAACGGGAGATAAATTGGAGATTAATTTCTGTTTGTATAGGTCAATTAGTGAGGACTCATTGAGAAGATATGTGTTCTATGCAAGTGAAAACTGCATCCAAGAGTTGTTATCAGCTTCAGATTCAAAAAGTGGGAATAATGACGGCTGGAAAATACTTGGGATAGATAACGGCGTTGAGATATCAAAACGCCGTTCAGGTTCACTTCACACTTTCCGTAGCCGTTGGTTGCTGAAATCTGTATCTCCTCAACAGTTTATTACTGTGGCTAATGCCATTGATGCTGCTAGGGTGAGTAACAATCTCGTTTATTTCGATATTTTTTTATACTACATTGAATTATAGATATGTATTTTTTTTTAAATAGCTTAGAGATTTTTTTTTTTTGGTTAATGAATGGACGAAATTACAGCAATGGGACAGAGATTTAGTAGAAGCAAGATACATAAAGGATCTGGAAGATAATCTGAGTATTATACGGCTTAGATTTGGGGAAAATTCAAAGCCTCTCTTCAGAAACAGAGAATTTATTGTCTATGAACGTCGTGAAACCATGGATGATGGAACCCTGGTATATTACTACTATTCTAATGTAAATTATTAATTGATTCTTTTTTGTAAAAAGATTATGTGGAGAAAATTTAATTTAAAAAACTTGCAGGTAGTAGCAGTAGCTTCTCTGCCTAAAGAAATAGCAGCAGGTTTGCACCCAAAGCAAAACAATGCAATTCGAGGACTATTGTTGCAATCTGGATGGGTTGTTGAGAAACTTCACGATAACTCTTGCATGGTCACTTACGTTGTCCAGGTAATTTTTTTAAAAATTTCAGTAAAAACAATATCATATACATATATTTTTAATAATTAACCGCGATATGCAGACCGACTTGCACACACTTCAACTATTTTATTGAATACGTGTTACCTCCCAACACCACGAGCAGATGCAGATTGAGGATTTAAATTCTATGGGTTCAACCTTTAAGTTCTTAGTGTTGAACCCATTATATCCTAAAGTTATGTATTCATATCTATAATTTATTATGATATTAGTAATTTTTAAATATAAATTTGTGGTTCGCGCCGAAAATTTTGGGTTTAATTAAACCCGATGTTATAGAGTTACATCCGCCCCTGACCACGAGTACTAACTGATGACTTTATTAGGTTTAGGCAGATGGAATAAATTACCTAAAATTCTGGCTTTGAGAGAACTTGAATCACAGTCTTATTATTTTCATTCACTTAACTCGCCGTTAGCGCAAATTATATTTTAATTTCACAAAATGCAAATTCCAAATGAAACTAATCCTTTTGTTTTTTGTTTTTGTTTATTGATTAAATTTCAGCTGGATCCAGCAGGATGGTTACCAAAATGCTTCGTGAATCGTTTCAACACAAAATTGGTTATGATCATTGATAACCTAAAAAAGCAAGTGCTCTCAGCCAGCCCTACCAATAGTGATGATAGTACTTGATTACTACTCTGTACAAACTCCCCAAAAAAAACAGTCACACAAAAAAAACAAAACCGGAAGAAAAAATGAGTAATGTTATATAATTTTGAATATATAAATATGAACTTCTTTGATCATAGTGAAATCCCTCTATCTCCCTTACCCCAGTCCACCACTATGAAAAGGAAAAGGAAAAAATCTATTGCACCTTTAGCAAGGGGAGTGGGGGAGGACGGAGGACCATGCATCTTTTTTACTAAGAAAAGTTTTGAAATATTGAATCATAACATTTGTAAATAGCCATTGATAGCTATATAGCATGAATGAATTGGTGGAGTTTCCAATATCATAAGTATATGCGAATATTAGTAAAAGCTGGAGAGACAATATGATGACAGGAGCATCTTTTTTTTATATATATATATATATATATATATAAAAACTATTTTTTTGTACTTTTTAAAAATACTTTTTTTCTTCTTAAAGCTTGGCCAAACATGCTATTAATATGATCATGTCTTTTTTCAGATTTTACGCAATGCAGAAGTTTAGTACACCGAATTACCTTCAAATGGAGTCCGAAACCTTTTTATTACTCCCTCCGGTCCAAAATAAGTGATTTTTTGGATGTTTTCACACATATTAAGAAAGTCACATTTTAGCATTAATTAGCAATGAAATTGACCATTTTAACCTTACTATCTCACATAAACACTCTTAACACATATACCAACACTATTTACTCCAAGGACAATATAGGAAAAATATCATTAAGTCATTCTTGAAATCCGAAAACATCACTTATTTTGGACCACAAAAAAAGGCCAAAACATCACTTATTTTGGACCGGAGGGAGTATAACTTTAAGCTTTATATGCAATAAGGTAATATTTTAACCAAATACTTTTAAACTTGACCGAGCGAATTCCCTTTGTAGATTTACCCTTACTTTTCTGAGTTGAAGCCTTCTTAGTTCTACCTTAGCCACAATAATAGCAATAGTTTCTTGAGCAGCATCCTGAGTTCGGTGTCAGAGTTGGGAGTACGAGCCGTTTCTGCGAGTTTTGGAGAAAAGAATATATTAGATAATTTCTTAGAGGTAGGCTCTACTGCACGATCTAAAGCATGAAAAGAAAGATGAGACATTTCCGAAATGCGTGTAGCCTCCTGTTTATAAGTGTGGCGCGCTTCATACCCATAAACAAGACTTTAATAACACGGTTTCATTAGACCCCTAGGACTCCATAGACTTGACGCTATGATACCAAGTTTGTCATGAAACATTTTTTGAACAAGCCATAATTGACACCCGATCACTAATCTTGACCAAGCGAACCTTATTCGCTTATCAAATCTATTATAACTTCAAACTTATATGTAACAAGGCAATACTTTAACAAAATACTTTTAGTTAATTTAAATATCTAAAATAAACCAACTCCAAAATTTTATTCGTAGTAACCACTGAAATACTGCTAAGTTATTAACAAAAACATCTGAATCTGAACCCAACGATTATGTCTATGAAGCCTTTACTGATAAATTGATGCACTGCTGGACATGAGGTTTTCTGGATAGTTCTCCAAGTAAACAAATAAATAACTAAATAAATATGACTCAAAGGAATACTCCACGAACAAAAGCGGAGCTCACCAATAGCATTGGAAGAGAGAGAAATCTTAACTTGTAGTCTGCTTGCCTGCAAAACTAGTTCCTACGTTGTACCGCAGACCAACGTAGGTTCCAAAAAAAGAACGCCAGTACCTTTCATTGTACTCATTGAGTCTCAACGACAGGGGATGAAACTTTAATAAAATATATATTACGAGCAAAGATTCAAAATACATGAAAAACAAAAAACTTATAAGAACAATTCTAAAATAATTGCATAATTTCAGTTTATGAATATTCTAAAAGAAATTCTTTTCTTTTTCTTTCTTAAAAAAAATACATCACTTTACACTTTGGGAGTTCCGACTATCCTGGCCTATTTTTGTCTTAGTCACCGTGTGATCGATACGGGTTCGATTCCAACGTGATCGAATAGGCCCAATCCACGAGGTACCACTCACTTCATGGTTCTCAACGCTCATGTATCATACCTTAGCTTGGCTAAGTAAATTCTCAGTAACGAGACCCTCGGCTCGTGTGCTCCCTACTTTGGTACGAGTAGTTTCAGGAAGTCAACGCCTTGGTCAGGACCCTCGGCCTAGACAATGACCCCTTCTCAGAATATATGATACACCTAAAAAAAATTCTTTCTAAAACTTCTTCTTGTGACTTTTTAAGTTTAAATATTTTCTGGTACATCCTATACATACTCATAATGGAATCCTTAAATGTAAATCATGGCATAAGAATGAAATAAACATATAAAAGTATTTCTAGTGATTCTTGCTTCTTTATGAATTTTCAACATGAAAATGGCATATAAGAATAATACAAAAATCTAAAAATTTATGCACAAATATCATAATAAATCATCTAAACTTTAGATAGCATAATTCTAAGTTAATAAGAACTCACTTGTTCGAGTTAAGTACATATTAACTCTTTTAAGCAATTCATCAAACACCCTGTACGCGTGCTTTTGTGTGTTAAATCACTTTAGTAAAGGGTTTTATCAACTCACCTCAAAACTTTTCGAGCTGATGCGTAGGCCCTAGTCCAATTTATACCCGTCAAGCAATTGATTCTGTAACAATCAGTGTATTTTAATCAATTTTAAAGTTTCACACCTAAACATTAAAATTACAGTTGATACAGAGAAAGAAGGGAATAACTATCCAATTCTCATACTATAGGATAATTGAGAATAAGAAATTTTATATACCTAAGTTCAAGAATTAACGTTTTGTAAAGAAACCTAGAACTTCCCGTTGCCTGCGTGAGTAAGGCGTCTCTGTTTTGTGGTTCTCTGTTCGTGAGAATGAACAAGATGTTTTTTAGTTTGGGATTTTTATATTCCTATATCATATAGTAAACATTATTACCTTCAATGTTTAAGTTTTGATATAATTATATTTAGTATACAAAATTACCAATTTTATATCATGGTGTATTTTAAGGGTACAATTAATGCATAGTGTATCCATCCTTAATTCAAGGTACCAATATCCCCTCTTTCCACTTTTCTCTCTCCCAAACCCTCATCCTCATCCATGTTTATGTACTGTTATTAAACATAAAAACCTATAATTATGAAAAGATAGATTTGCAGCATATTGATGTAGAAACACTTAAATCTTACATTGCAATTAGGAGCAGCAATTATTCAAGTTCCTAGTTACACTCATTGTTATTGAAAATTTTGTGAACTGCAGTCAATTACCAATACTTTATTTCCAAAAAAATAAAGACAAAGAAGCTCGTGTTTTAACTTCAATCAACACCTGATTTGAATTTTCTATTACTCTACACTGAGCTTTAACATGCATTCACCTGCCACTAGTATTCAAATATATTCTGCCTATTGACATGAAAGCATAAATCTAACCTGCTAGTGCATGGGATTGAGGTTCGATTGCAGCTTGTTGCTTCATTGGTATTTTCGACATTGGTACAATTTTTTATTTAATTGTAGCTTAATTAGTATTTTCGATATAATTATATTTTTTGCAAAAGATTTGTAGAAGTTTTAGTCACTTTTGATTTGTGAAAACATAAAACAAAGCATCTACAATCAGAATATAAATAATCTACAATTTATCTACAAAATATCTACAAACTAGGTACAATGAATAATAATATCCCAATTCCCATTCAATTGTAGCTTAATTGGTTTTCGACATAATTGCATTTTTTACAGAAGATTTTATAGAAGTTTTAGTCGTTTTGGATTTGTGAAAACAAAAATATAATACATCGACAATCAGAATACAAATAATCTATAATTTATCTACAAAATATCTACAAACTAGGTATATTGAATATTAATATCCCAATTCCCATTTTAATTGTAGCATAATTGTAATTTTCGACATAATTGTATTTTTTACATAAATTTTTAATGCTGAGCAAAAATAGCCACTACTCAATTAAAATTAATATGAAAAGATAATGTTACCCTTTCTTCTATCTCTTTTTCCTTCCCAAAAATTGTACTACAAATTGAAAAACGAAGAAGCATAATGACACACAAAAAGTTTACAGTGAAAAATTCTAAATCGTGAAGTGCTAAGTGAAAAAGAGAGAAGGAGAGGTGGATTACGCTGACCCCATTCTTTGTCGAGTTGAATGGCCTGACCGACGAGACCAATGTCGGTAAAACGACGACGTAGAGATTCACGAATGATCTCGGGATTATGTCCCTTGTCTTTTCTGAACAGATTGAATCAAATTAGCTATTGGGATGTGTTTGTACTGCTATTGGGAAGCTATTCCTTACTTGACTTTATTTTGTGGGGATTAAACGAGAATCAAATTCAGTTTCTGAAATATCCTTAACTTCTGGACATTAAGCGATATAAGTAAACGTTAGGACATTATTTTCTAAATGTCCTGAAATATTGAACTAGGAATCTGATATTGAGGATAAACGTTTTTGAAATATTCTTAACTTCTGGACAAAAGTTAAGGACAATAGGTCCTGAACTTATGCTAAGAAGCCCAAAAGTTACCTTATTTTGTTTCTGTTGAGTTCAAATATTAAAAGTTAAGGACATAAGTCTTTAAGTTTGACATGCAAGTTTAAAAGTTAGGGACATGCATTCCATAAATTTGACATGCAGGTTCAAAAGATAAGGACGGACAGTACTTAACTTATAGTTTCAAGTTCAAAGTCTGAAATCCTAAAATTAGAGTTCCAAGTTCAAAAGTTAAGGACATGTGGTCATGAAGTCATGAAGTTAAGTTCAAAAGTTAATTAGGACATGAGCAGAAGGATATTTTTGTCCGAACATTTAAAGTTCATTAAAGCAGTGGTTAAAAACTAAAGATATTTTAAACAATAATTTAAAAATAAATACACATGTTATTAGTGGCTAACCGTGGACTTTTCCCTGTATATGCAAATGCTCCCAAAACTAGTTAGTATGGCTATTCAACTTGTCTTTTCCCGATTTGTTGGTTCCAGCCACAAAATCTCTTTTTTAGATTAATGGCGTCGACGTCAAATGATTTTTTAATTCTGTGGCGAAACTGAGAAAAAAATTAAAACTCGTGCAGTTGCATAGTGATTAACACTGAATAACATCTTTTTGCTACCTCAATAAACACATTTCTCATAAACGGTTCTATCTATCATATCATATGTGACATATCTTTCAATAATCCATTAATTAAAGTAAAAATAGCATAGACCAGCTAATTTTTAAAGTGGTCATTTAAAAATAGCCAACGTTTATAAATATATTAAAAAATAGTTATTATTTTGCTGCAACACGGAAGTTCCAGCATAATATACTAGATATCGGTGTATTCCAGAGATTAGATGTACACTGTTGATAGACAACCCGTGCATCTAAATACCATGTATAAACTTTCAGCATATTATGCTGGACCGGTATATTATACTGGAGTTCCAGCATATTATGCTGGAGTATTTTCTGAATTTTGAATAGTATTTACGTTTCAAATTTATATTTACACGAAACTAAATTTCGATTATGGCTATTTTTGAATTTCTCCCTTAATTAATCCTAATCACTTTGTAAAAAATTTGACTTTTTCCTGATAGTCAACGCCATTAAACTATTGGTCAGTCGTCGAAAAGGAAGATCTAACTGCCAATACTGGTCAACAAAATTAGATTTTGCCTATATGGAAGCCATGTGTTAGTTAGTAGGAATTTACGATTTGGTTAAAAATGAGAGATTCAGCACTTTTAGGACTTCAAGATTTCAAAGAGGGTCAAAGTCGGACAGCTTTACTTAATTGGAGTAAATGGACTAGCTGTACGCTTAATTATGTCAGTGCAAAATAGAGGTGCCAATGTTTAATCCCTTCAACTTTGAAGGTTACAATGGATCTAATTACATTAACAATGATGATTATGCCAATACGTTAATTTTTCTGAGGAAACAGCATAGACACCATAGACACAATTCTCAGTGGTTGAAATTTAAAAATAGTCAGATTTTTTAGGGATAATTAAAAAATAGTCACATTTTTTAAAATAATCGAAATTTAGCCACTTTTTATGTAAAGATAAATCTGAACAAAAACACTCTTCAAAATCTAAAAAATATTCAAGCATAATATACCGGAGTTCGAATTTTTACACGTGAACTTCCAACATAATATACAGGAGTTCCAGCAAAATATATTGGAGTTTCAGCATAATATGCTGAAAGTTCATACACACGTGCTCCAATCTCTGGTATATTATGATGAGACTTTCCGTGTTGCAGCAAAATAGTGGCTATTTTTCAATGACGTTGCAAACGCTGGTTATTTTTTAATTACCGATCCAAAAACTGGCTAGCCGTGGTATTTTTACATTTTCAGCACAAAGGAGGCCCAAAGACCTGCAAGGAAATGAATATTTCCAAACAATTAAAGCATATAGTGTGAGAGAGGAGATACTAGATTGATATGAATTGACAAACATACTTGAACTTTTGGATCAGTTCTAGTATAAGGCTGTTCACTGCTCTTAATACTTTACGCGAAATCACCCACAGAGAATGTACATATCACTTTCCATTTCTCTAGCATGTACAGGTAGTGCAATGCCAAAGCACAATAAGTAAAAGCTGCTGGCTCCAGGAGAAAAGTTTGTATAGTTGTTACGAAGTGGTGCCCCCGCTGTAGCGAACTAGGCTTTCTTCACTGTAAGGATGGTCACAGGCTATGCTGGTTCCTTCACAGCTAGCAGAAGTTGATCCTGATTCAGCATTCGTGTTCATTCCATCTATTTCCATGATATTCTCAATCTCTTTCACGACCTCACACATTGTTGGCCTATGAACTCCTGCTTCTTCGACACACCTTAAAGCTAGATCCACAAACATCCTGAAGCTTATAGACGTCATGCTCGAGGGGATAGTGGGATCAACGAAACCATCAATGTTGTACATGTCTTTAGACTTGTCTATTGCTTGCTTCAATTCCTTCACAATGTATTTTCCTTTCACGATAGGACTCCTTGCTGTTATAAGCTCTAGTAACACAACTCCGAAGCTATAGACATCACTCTTCTCAGTCAACTGTTGTGATGTGTAATACTCTGGATCCATGTAGCCCTAAGCAGATAAATGTACACAGGAGCTCATTCTTCAATAATGTTGAAATCAAGAGTTCAGGTTTAAAGCTTCCAAAGTTTTATACTTTATGTAAAGCTCGCAAAGAAATTGCAGACAAAGAATTATGAGTTTTATCACGTTATCAAGCAGAAAATGCAACCACACATCCTTTTTGCGCGTTCTTGCTCTGGACATGCGTCCAGCTTTAACTTTTAGGAATCGAACTAAGACGATCACCAGTCTATATCTATTGATGGACAAGAATTTCAAGAGACTAAGAAATATAGGAAACAGCGACTCTTAGAAAATGAGAAATACTACCATATGATAACATCAAACTCACGTATCAGCTGTAGCATTTAGTAAAGTCTGCACTTACCATTGTTCCTTTAACCTGAGTGCTGATGTAACCCTTTTCTGGCTCAATCATTGACTTGGAGAGACCAAAATCAGCAACTTTTGCATTCAAGCGCTCATCCAGTAAGATGTTATTTGATTTGATATCTCGGTGGATGATAGGAGGGTCAACATGATCATGAAGATATTGCAAGCCTCGGGCTGCTCCAAGAGCTATCCGAAGTCTCCTCTTCCAATCTAACTTAATCCCAGACTTTCCTGCAAAAGTTGACATTAGTCTTAGGTCATGTAATCCCTCTGTGTAAGTAAACCTACAGCTGATTTTCAAAACAACAGTCAATAGGGGTTCACATACCAGAAAGACTTTCTTTCAAGGAGCCATTTGGTATATATTCATAGACCAGCATCTGTTCATGTTGCTTGAAACAAAAGCCTAAAAGGCTGACAACATTTTTGTGATGAAACCTAGAGAGAATCTCAATCTCAGTTTTAAACTCAAGGGCACCCTGCTTAGATCCTTTCTCTGCTCTTTTAATTGCAACAAGTTTTCCATCTGGAAGTGTGCCTCTGTATACCTGTATGTTCGCAACAAGTTGTAAGTGATCATCTAGCATTGGGTTGGAAATATTTCACGAGACATAACTTTCGCTGGTTTGAGGGTAAGTTATGGACTGGGACTACTAATGTCCAAGGATAGTGCAGATAGTATGGATAGAATCTGCTCTAGCTATTATTCACAAGGCTTCTTGCTCTCTATATGAGTTCCTTTTACTAATGCAGTGTCAGCTGTTAATGTTACACATCGAATTGAGCTCATCCTCGGTGGAAATGCTACAGTTCTCAAATTAAAATACTCAACCAGACATCAGCTGTAATAATCCAGTGGAATCCTCAACATAAAAAGCGAAAGGTAAGACAGACCAGGACTGTAAACGCAACGAACAAAAGTTCTATGTTCCCCATCTCATTTCCCCTTACCCTAAAGTAGTGTAATAACATAAAGTTATTATGGATCCAAACATTTCTTAGGTTCCAACTTCCAAGTAGGAAATACTGATAGAACGAAGTATAATGTAGTTTTAAATACCAATATACTACAGAAATATTAGTCTTCACTTGTCCTATGGACTGAACATTATTGCACAAAATGATTATTCAACAGCAAGGGGCAGTTAAGCGAGTTTTGGAAAATAGTCTCCACAACTAAATTAAAACAACAGTTTCTTAATCAGTCATCAGGATATAACATTGTATTATCAAAAGTCAATAGAAAACAACCTTTCCATATCCACCAGATCCGATATAATTGATTTCTGAAAAATTCTTGGTGTATTTTTTCAGTTCCTCATATGAGAAAGATTTTACACCTTTTAACTGCGGAACAGCACCACTATCTTTATTTGAATCCCATGTAGCTGGATAGATTTAAAAAACAAAGGGATGGTAATCAGCAGCCAAAAAAAAAAAAAACAAATAGAAGCAAACTAAAGAACAGT
Source organism: Nicotiana noctiflora (assembly GCA_032618575.1). Lineage (NCBI taxonomy): Eukaryota > Viridiplantae > Streptophyta > Magnoliopsida > Solanales > Solanaceae > Nicotiana > Nicotiana noctiflora. The sequence continues at coordinate 12,325 of JASVEL010006365.1, read as the reverse complement.
CAAAGAACTCACCAAAAGGATCACTTTTTCTAGCAGTTTCTGTAGCTCTTTTCTTTTGGCAAGCATAAACTCCTATAAGTGATAAAATTATAAGGATAACACCACCCGCAGCTGCTCCAATGATAATTTCTTTAGCAACTGACTTGTGAGATCCTCTTGATCCAACTGTAAAGCACAATACCTGTACAGTCAAATCTCTAGTAACAGATATATAAAATAAATTTAATTTTCATTCATTAACTGCATTCAGTGCAACAAGCATGGTGCTCAACAAGCTAATAATTATTACTAATTTAGTAATAACAATAGAATTACAGTATCTTTTAAAATTCTCTAATACATAAACTTCGCTGGAATACGGTGAAGCAAAGTAGTTGCAACATGTTAAAGAGTGATTATCAGGAAAATCTCCTAATGTTAGAGCAATTTATTGCCTTCACCATGAGAAGCGGAGCTAGCATTTCAAGCTTATAGGTTCGATATTCTAATCCTTTTATGTTACTGAGTTCTAAATTAATGTTTGTGCATAATTAATGAATTTTCAAAAGATAAATACAAGATTTGAACCACAGCTATTGGGTTCGGCCGAACCCGTAGCCGGCTCTGTGGCTCCGCCCATGTTCGCCATTGCAATGAGAGAAACATAGTGGAAAGAAAAGACATCCCTTTGCATCAGACCAAACATAAGCAAATAGATGCATCCCTCCCCTAGTAATTTGAACTTTTAGATGAGGCGCTCACTCACTCCAACATGGTACCAAAGCAGGCAATGGTCCCGAGTTCAAGTCTCACCAACACCCCTTATCGAAAAGAATGTTCACTGAATGTATCCCTTCTCTAACAGCATACACAGAAACTTGAGCACAACAACTTCTCTTTGTTATTAGCTTTTCATCAGAAATAATACCATAAATAGATGAAACTTATGCATAAGAAATTATCAATGAAGTGTTCTTTCACCTTCAAAGTAGTTGTAGCTTTCACCAATGAAAAAGAATGGTCCAAAATTTGGTGGGGGTTTGAAAGTCTGATTGCTAAGTTCAAATCCAATTGTGGTAATCCCTGTACGGTTGAAACGATCTTGGCCAAATGGAAAAACTTGCAGGTGTAACACAAAGTAGTCATCTGAATCCTCTTTCGGATTACTCAAGGAAACTGAATCTACTAGCACCTGATGTCGGCTAAAAGAAGACATCATAGACTGTTGAAGTGACACATAAATGCTTGTGTTTCTCAAGTCAGAAAAGGAAGGAGCTCTGAAATACAGGTTGCCTGTGTACGGATAGGAACATTTACAGGTAGGGCTAGGAATTTGATCAGAACTGCATTGAGTTCTGAAGCAATTATCTTGTGCGGTTGAATATCCAAAGTTCTCTTGGGGGTTGCCACAATAGTTTTCTGATCCTCCTTCTTGACAAACTGGATTATGCATAAGTCTGCCAAGTGAACAAGTCGAAAACCGAGATTGTTAAAATTATAAAATGGGATTTAGAAGAACCAATTGTCTTAACAGGAATTATCCAGTATTTCTCTTCTCCTTGCTAAAGTGAAGAAAAAGTTGCTTGAGGACAGCTTACATTATTTGAAAATGATATCCAGGTCTTTCTATAAATGAATCGATGTAATTGTTCTGCAAATCAATCAATTTTAATTGGCTTCCATAGTTGGACGCAATATCCAAGGTTCCATTGATTTTGTTTCCCCTCAAGATGCTGTCATAAGGAACCACCTCACGGTCATAAAATTGAAATGCAACATACCGAATCATATAATAGATCACTTCATGTTCCTCACAAACTTTGTTACATTACTATCACATAGCGGGAAAAGAGAATAGTTGCAAGACATGCACCATGGACTAAAGGTAAAAGGACACTCACACTGTCTGCAACTGAAAAAGGTCAAAGAGGGTTGCCGGAATTTCTCCTTCAAGTTGAGTGTTTTCCATTACCCTGTGAGCAGTTTAATTTATAAGGTGCACAACATATTCTATGAATCAACTCCATTAGGATAAAACAAACGCTCAGATGGATCTGAGTTCCGCGGGGCCACGTGCACTCAGAGATAGATACACACATGCATGCAGAGAGAGAGGGAGAGAGAAGTGTACAGAGTCGTCAATGACTGCAAGGTTGAAAACCACAGTGGAAAATCAGCTGAGCTAAATGTATTATTGCTCATATCTCTGCAAAACATGATCATAGGACACTAATGAAAACTAAAGTAATCTAAAGACATAATCTGCAACATGACAACATGAAGATTGATGTATTTTCTTAACAGAGTAGAGTTTCAATCAAAATGTCAGCACTCCCAAGGCATTGTAAGTCAAGGAACTTACAAGTAGTTGAGGGCACTCATGCCAGCAAGATCGGGCAAGGGGCCAGTGAATTCATTGTTTGATAAGAAGCTGCAAGTGATATGAAAAATTTATAGGGGGTCTGATACACTCATAAAAAAGAGATCATACCAAGGTTATATTAACATGTCTTTTGTCTACTCACAGTTCACACGTACGCGTGAGATTATTGAGGGTTGATGGAATCGACCCATCTAATGAATTCCTGTCGAGACGACTACAGCATACATGGATATCCAGTTAATAAATTTTTCCCAGGTAATGAAAAGTAAGAAAGATGGCACGATTCTGGAAATACTTACACCACCTCCAGAGTTTTCACAAGTCCTAATGTAGGGGGTATTTTTCCAGTAAGCTGGTTATGCTCAAGCAGCCTGTGCAATTACCAAACACAAACAGAAGAAACCATTAGCCAAACGTAAGTAGTTTGCTACAAGTGTCAGCGCTAGCACCGTAGCATAGGGCTGGGACAATAATGTGTATGGAAGACAACAGGTTTTTTAATAAATTAGGGGAAGGAGTTCACAAGTTTAAGATAGCTGCTGAACAATTCACAAAGCTATATGAAAAATGAAATCCAAAACCATAAGAAGGAATCTGTGGTCCCTGCCCTCGCCATTAACTAGGGTAGAACACTATCCCTTTCTTTTGTGCATGCGTGCATGGTTGCACACTCATGTTTCTAAGGCTAGTTTTGAGATTACCAAGCACCTATTTGGTTTGTTATATGTGTGGTTGAACATTGTAGATTGAGAAATGTTTAAAGACAGAAAGACTTCAAAGCTTGAGAAAGGAAAAGGAAAAAAAATTAATAGGATAGAAACAAAGCTCACAAATGCTCACAATTATTTTGACAACAACGAAAAGAGAGCTTGGATAGTACATAAATGGGGAAGGTAGTTAGTAAGTGATTGTGGGACAAGAAAGTTATAGAAAAATGACAAAGAGAGTGTTCAATAACAGAGGAATGAAAAATGAACCAAGTGAAAAATCAATATGTTGAAAGATTGAGGAGATCAAAGCTAAGTTTATCTTATAGGCTTGAGGAATTCAATAGGCATCCCTATATCTGATTTCTTAGATAGATAAGAGATCAGCTAAAGTAATGGTCATACCCCTCCCCCCCCCTCCGTTTGAGGAAGATATCTCAGGTACTCGCCTACGAGGTCTTCACATAATAGGTTGATCTTCAAATAGGTCATCTCGGCTATCATGATCTTTTATCTGTTCATTTCATCAGGTATCTTAATCATACGATTCTGAGGATTCTGCTTTTCACATTCATTCTACAGGACCAAAACGAGGCATTTCCACGCTAGTTGGAATAAAAACCTCGACAGCGGAGGAGTTACACGACGGACATGTAATGATGCATAAAATAGATGCAAGGCTGGATGACTCAGTAGGTCCTTGTATGGATTGATTGTGTTCCCCACAGGGAGCGCTTTAGAGGAAATAGGAGTGGACATCTATATGGGCTTCATGTGATTCAAAGCCAGCCGCTATGTATTGCAAGAAAGTCCTATATGTACCTATGTATACCTAATGAAAGCCAACATTGTGCGAGCACTCGAAGACAAGAAATATGTAAGCATTATCACATTTTAAACAATACATGATAGGTTGTGTTTACATTAGATTAAGATTATGTTTGCCTTCAGTAATGATGAATGATAAGTTATTAGAACACACCTAATACTGAGAAAGATTTCCCCACCATGAATTTAGATTGATACAACATTTTCCATTTATAGACCAATGTGGGACTCTAATACCCCCTTCCTCCGACATGAACATGGCCAGGCACTTGAGCATGAATACCATAATATAGGAGCCCAACACTGGGTAACACAACAATAAAGATGAGTCTGATCCTGATACAATGAAAGGAAAATGGATGTAATTGGGACCTGACTCAACTTCATAGATAGGTCTACATAACTTCATCACTCAACACATGTGTGGCTACACTATTGTTGATCGATCAAATAATTTTCAAAATATATACACTTCCAGTTCAGTGGAACTTACAAATGTTTGAGAGTCATATTTGAGCTGAATAGCTGAGCTGGAATCTCACCTGAGAGCTGATTTCTCCCCAGGTGACTGCGAGGTTAGTGGTATGTCAGATGAAAATGAGAGACAAAGTTATCACTTAAGAAACAGACAGTACTACTCACAAATGCTTCGTATGAACAAGCATGTCCAGACCAGGTGTGCTTCCATGGGAGACTGGAAGCGGTCCACTGAGCCTATTATCAGCTAAGTCCAGCCAATATAACTTTGATAAATTACCAATAGAAGCTGGTATTCGTCCGATAAAGTTGTTAAAATTTAAAGATCTGCATGTTTCAGATTAGTGTTTTAGAAATGTAGCCGAGATGAAGCAACAGGAAAAGATTTAGAGAACATGTTACTCTGCTTAGAGTACCACATGTCTAAGACTGCATAGATTGACTATCCAAAAGGATAGAGGAATTACAACAACAATTACCGCCACTGTCCCAGACAAGTTGGGGTCGGCTATATGAATACTCGCTGACCACTTTACTCCATTTAAACTCATCTCAAGCCAATATTATATAAAATAAGAAGTACTAGAAAAATTTTATATGCTGACATATAAATCTCTGAAAAAGCTGATGGATAATTCACTTCATCATGTACAACCAGGGTAACATAGCTATGGTCAGTAGCAAAAGTATATGCAGTCGCCTTTGAAATGACAAAGTAGAGGAGATTACTAAACTGTAAGCATCCAAAACTCAATTTAGGCAGCGGATGTGATATTATAGGTTCTTCCTTGTACTAAAATGTCAGCATATTCTGCATAATCTCAATATCTTGAATTCATTAAGCATTGAGCTTATAGACATTTGTAATAAGCAAGTTATGATCAATTTATGGGAACAAAACAATCCCAACCATGTAATCAAATATGACATAGTTTTTGGATCTGTTTTTATACCAGGGGGAATGTGGATGTCAATTTACCAGCATTTTTTTTTTCAATTCAAGCAAGTCACATAAAAAAGAATGACACGGGATACATTCCATATAGTTGGTAAACTTTATAAATAGAACAAATTTGATATTCTTACAGAAAAACCAGCTGACTAAGGGATCCAACTGTGTCAGGTATCAGTCCATTAAATCCACAACCAACAAGGATCCTGCGACGCAGCTAAGATCAATTACTCTCTAAAAATATGAAATACAGAAATCAGCTGGTGAATTAACAGTTTTTGTATTATCATGTAATTCCCTTACAGAATTGATAAGCTCTTCAAACTTCCAATTGATTGTGGGAGTGAACCTGTCAAGCCTTTGTTGTATGATAGATCCCTATAAGAGGAAGCAGATAATTAGAACAGAATCTAAAAGCTTTCAACAGGCAAGGATATTTCTATGCATGCATGCATGAGCACAAGCATAGCACATTGGGGGGAAATAAGAATGTATATATATCACTTCCTTTGTCGTCCCAATTTATGTGATTTGAACTTTCCTTTTTGGTCGGTTCCAAAAAGACTGATACTTTTTTATATTTAAAAATAATTTAGCACCAAACTTTTACTCTTAGTGAGATGATTCATAGCCGCACATAATATATATGGCTTGTTTCAGACTAAAAAATCTAAAAAGTCTTTCCTTTCTTTCTTAAACTTTGTACCCAATCTCAATACTCTCTTTTTGTAATTTCCAAGTATTTAGATTAGTCTTATTTAACCTCAAAATTTGGTTAAAGTTAACTACAATAAGCAAAGAGTGTCAAACAAATTGAGATGAAACGAAACGAGGAATTATAGCTAAATTGATCCGTAAAAAGTTGATTTTTTCCATTTATTTAGTTAGTAAGTAAAGGTTCAGATGATTCTTAAATTTTAATGAACTAATATGATAAATGCGGCAAGGACTCTCAATTATGAGTAGAAGACATACAGTATTTGCAATTCAGACAAGGCCTCGATGTCTCCAGACAGCTGCCCTTTCAGATTCATGCTTGATAATTTTCTGAAATTCAGAACACTTTAATATGTTGGAAAGCCTCAAATTGCAAAGAGAAGTAAACTTAAAGTTAGATATGCGTCATATAATAAAATAAGATTTGATTTTGGCCTAGTTTCATCACATAAAATATTAAAATAAAATACTCTATCCGTCCCAAATTAACTGTCATTTTAACTTAAAAATTGGTCATTAGCCACTTTTAACCCCTTCTATTAGAGTTTAGCCGGTTATTAAAAAGCTTAAACCCACTCGTTTCATGCACGGAAATATTTTGGACGACAATAACCCCAACTGAACTACGGAATTGGTGCTGAATTTTGAACATTATAATAACAATAACAACAAACTCAGTATAATCCTACAATTGAGGTATGAGGAGGGTAGTTTTTACGCAGACCTTACCCGTATCTTCGACTTCGAAAAGGCAGAGAGGCTATTCCCGGTAGACCTTCAGCTAGGAAAGGTAAAAGGATGGGCAACAACAAGCACACCGATAAAAAAACAGAAGTAAAAATACAAATCTAACACTAGGTAGTGAAATCAGAAACGAAAGCAACAACTAGTAACAAAAGTCAAGGAGTATACGTAAAATAAACAAATGACAATAAGTCATGTACTAAAGCTGCTGTTACAAGGACAACACTCGGCTACCTATCCTAACCCTTTACCTTTATTCTCAACTTCCATACCTTCCCAGCCATGGTCAAGTCCTCAGTAAGCTGGAGCAATATCATATTTTGCCTAACCACCTCTCTTCTATACTTCTTTGGCATGCCTCTACGTGTCTTTACGCCCTCTAGGACCAACCTCTCTCACCTCCTCACTGGTGTATCTGTGCATGTCCTCGTCAATTGCACGAATCATCTAAGTCTCGCCTCCCGCATTTTGTCCTCCACAGGAGCCATGCCCACCTTATCCCAAATAATTTTATTGTTAATTCTATCTAACATAGTATGCCCGCACATCCATCCTAATATCCTCATTTTGAATATTTCTAAGTTCAAAATTTCAAGAACTATTTCTGGAGTTTGACATTAAACCCCAACACCATATGCTATAGTTTGAAACTTTAACGGGTAAAACATTAGTGTCAAGATAAGTTCAACTGCTGCCAACAACCAATTCTAGAAGCACATCACTGTTGAAGCCACCAACCCATTCTAGAAGCCACCATTGTTGAAACCTCTATTGTTGAATGGAGAATTTGACAACCAACTACCTTCTTTAAGGCTATAAATAGAGCCTTATGTTTTACACACAAAATATCAATCCAGAGAGATTGAAATACAATCCAGAAAGAGATTGTGAGAATAAAAGTGGGTTTGGTGAAGTCTTATTGTAGAGAGAAATTCTTGGTGTAAATTCTTTGTAATTTTATTCTTGTGTAATAGAGTTGTTTTTTCTCCCAAATAATCGTCATAGTGATCACAAAATCACAACAAGTGGTATCAGAGTCTTCGATCATGTGTTCATCGAGAAATATCGGAACACAAAAATTTCAACCCAGATCTGAGTTTTTTTGAAAATATGATCTTCGGTGTGTTTTGATCATTTTATTACATCCCTTGCGTCGATACGAATTCAAAGCAACTTTCCGGAGGCAAAACAAAGCTAAAACAAAGAAATTATGACAATTTAAAGTTTCGTTTTGTTTTCTGTCCAAGGAAGAAGAAGGTGAATGGTAATAGCCCAGTTAGTGCCACGTCATCACCCAGTCAGCATCTAGTCAGCACCCAGTCATCATAAATTTCAGAAATAACCCCTGAAGTTAGTGAAATTATAAATCTGACCCAAAAGTTCAGTATATTTCAATTTAACCCCAATAGTTTGGTGTAAATTTATAAATTTTCTGGAGACCCTATTTTGACCCAAGAAGAGTCATTCCTATCATTTTTCACCATTCCGGACGCGTTTGTGAGGTCCTTTTGGCGAGATTCTTCTCTAAAATTTTGACCAGACAATTTTAAAGATATAATGGAAGAGTCATCATCATCTAGAGCTATGATAAAGCTTACTGCCACAAATTATACATTGTGGAGACCTCGGATGGAAGATCTCCTCAGTTGTAAAAATTTGTTTGATCCCATAGAATTTAAGGATAAGAACCTCGATTCCACCAAAGAAGTAGAGTGGAAGAAATTAAACAGAAAAATTATTGGTCAAATTCGACAATGGATTGACGTGTATGCCCTCTGGGTGAAGTTAGAAGGGATGTATCAAGCCAAGACAACTAGGAACAAAGCCTTGTTGATGAGGCGTTTGGTAAATTTGAAGTTAAAGCACGGAACTTCAGTTGCTGAACATACTAGTGAGTTTCAGAGCTTGATAAATAAATTATCGTCTGTTGACATGCCGCTCGGGGATGAGATGCAAGCCCTACTACTTCTTAGTTCTCTTCCTGATAGCTGGGAGAAGCTGGTAGTCTCTCTTTGTAATTCAGCTCCTAGTGGAAATCTGACCATGTCTATGGTTAAAGATGCCTTATTTAATGAAAAATCCAGAAGAAAGGACATCGATCATGGTGAGTCGCATGCCCTTATTATAGAAAGAGGGAGACAACAAGAAAGAAGTCAAGATAAGAGGAGAGGCAAAAGCAAGATTAGGGGGAAATCCACAGATGGTAGGAAGTCATCATATGCGTGCTACCACTGTGGAATAAAGGGTCATTTAAAGAAGAACTGCAGAAAATTGTAAAAGGAGAAGGAGCAGTTGAAGCAGAAGGATGGAGATGCATTAGTCACTACCCACGGGGAGGTAGCCATTTGTTCCATCCAAGAAGAGACATGCCTTCATGTCTCAAGTTAAGAAGACAACGAATAGGTGGTAGATACTGCACCATCATACCACGCCACATCCCGAAAAGATTTCTTCACAACATACAAAGAAGGAGACTTTGGAGTAGTGAAGATGTGGAACACTTCTTCCTGTGAAATAGTTGGAATTGGTGATATCAAAATACAAACAAATATCGGGAGTACAATGATATTGAAGGATGTCTGTTATGTGCCAGATCTTCGTCTAAACCTAATATGAGGTATAGCTCTTGACAAATAATACTATGAAAGTTCTTTCGGAAAAGGCACATGGAGATTGCTAAAAGGGGTTATGATTCTCGCTTGAGAACATATCTGTGGCAACTTATATAAAACTCATGTGAAGGTATGTTCAGACTTCTTCAATGTTATGGAAAAAGAGGCGTCTCAAAACCTGTGGCACTAGAGACTCGGTCACATGAGTGAAAAGGGAATGTCAATTCTAACAAAAAAACAGCTTATCAGAATGGACAAGAATGCTGCTTTAGACACTTGTAATCATTGCCTATTCGGAACGCAACATAGAGTCTCTTTTACATTTTCTTCAACCAGAAAATCAGAGTTACTCAGTCTGGTACACTCAGATATTTGTGGTCCCATGAAGGAGAAATCACTTGGCGATAATAGGTATTTTATGACTTTCATTGATGATGCTTCTCGAAAGGTGTGGGTGTAGTTCTTAAAGACAAAGGACCAGGCTTTTGATTATTTCAAGATATTTCATGCCATGTTAGAGCATGAAACAGGAAAGAAATTAAAATGCCTTCGCTCAGATAATGGAGGTAAGTATACTTCCAATGAGTTCGATTCCTATTGTAGGAGACAAGGGATTCGACATGAGAAGATGGTCTCACCCACCCCACAACACAATGGAGTAGCCGAGAGAATGAACCGGACAATTATGGAAAGAGTCAGACGTATGATCATTATGGCAAAGCTGCCTAAGACATTCTGGGGAGAAGCTGTTCGAGCCACCTGCTACTTAATCAACCGGTCACCATCAGCCTCGTTGAATTTTGAGATTCCATAGAAAATATGGTCTGGTAAGAATCGCTCGTATTCTCACTTAAGGGTATTCGGTTGTTTAGCACATGCACATGTATCCAAGGAGCTCAGGAAGAAGCTTTATGGTAGAACTATACCATGTATCTTCACAGTCTATGGAGATGAAGAATTCGGGTATAGATTATGGGATCCAATACAGAAGACGGTAATCAGAAGTAGGTATGTTGTATTCCACAAAAACCAGACAATTGAAGACATTGAAAATCCCACAATGTCTCATGAAAGAAGTTCTAGTGCCCAAAAAGTTGGTCTGGATCCATTAACATTGCAATTTGATACAAATAGCATGGGGGAGCATGAAGCAGTACCATAAGCATAACAAGAGGATGTTTGGCAGGGGGAGGCACAAACCCCTCAGGAAACTACAGAACCATCGCAGGGGAGCGATGATGGTACACCTCCTGAAGCTAATAATCAACAATCTCGTCGATCTGAATGAGGCCAGATTCCATTAACTCGATACTCAGAGTTGGAGTATATTCTGCTTTGTGAAGATGGAGAATCAAAGAGTTTCCATGAAGCTATATCTCATAAGTATAAAGAAAAATGACTGCAAACAATGATCGAAGAGATGTACTCTTTACAGAAAAACAACAGTTATGAGATTGTAAAACTTCCACAAGGAAAGAAGGTACTGAAGAGTAAATAGGTATTCAAGCTTAAGAAAGATAGCAGAGGAAAGGTGGTGAAGAACAAAGCCCAGTTAGTAGTCAAAAGATTCTTAAAGAAAAAGGGAGTTGACTTTGATGAAATATTTTCTCCATTTGTAAAATTGACTTCAATCTGTATCATCCTTGGATTGGTAGCCAGTTTGAATTTGGAGCTTGAACAAATGGATGTCAAGACATCATTTCTTCATGGTGATCTAAATGAAGAAATCTATATGGATCAGCCGGAAGGTTTTGAGGTTTCAGGAAAAGAAAACCTTGTCTGTAAGCTTACGAAAAGTTTATATGGCCTAAAGCAAACACCGAGGCAGTGATACAAAAAGTTTGACTCATTTATGGTAAGTCAAAGATATAAAAGGACTGCGGCAGATCAGTGTGTTTAGATTCAGAGATTTTCGGATGGCAATTTTGTTGTACTTCTACTTTATGTAGACGACATGTTGATCGTCGGACAAGATGCAACAAAAATTAGACAGTGAAGAAAGAACTGTCTAAGTCCTTTGAAATGAAAGACTTAGGTCCAGATCAGCACATTTTGGGATTGCAGATAACTCGAGATAGGAGAAACAAAAGTTATGGCTTTCTCAAGAAAATTATATTGAACGGGTGATCAAACAATTCAATATGAGTAATGCCAAACCGGCAGGTGCCCCTTTGGCAAATCACTTCAAGTTGAGCAAAAGTTTGTGCCCCTCATCCAAGAAAGAGATTGAGGAGCAACAACAACAACAACAACCCAGTATAATCCCACTTAGTGGGGTCTGGGGAGGGGAGTGTGTACGCAGACCTTACCCCTACCCTGGGGTAGAGAGGCTGTTTCCAAATAGACCCCCGGCATCCTTCCCTCCAAGAACTACCCACCTTGCTCTTGGGGAGACTCGAACTCACAACCTCTCGGTTGGAGAAAGAGATTGAGGAGATGTCTACAATTATATATTCTTCACCAGTTGGAAGTCTAATGTATGTCATGGTTTGCACGAGGCCAGAAATTGCACATGCGGTAGGTTTTGTGAGTCGTTTTCTTTCTAACCCTGGAAAGAAACATTGGGAGGTAGTTAAGTGGATTCTCAGGTATCTAAAAGGTACTTCAAAATCAAGTTTGTGCTTTGGGGGAGCTGATCCAGTCTTGGAAGGCTATACAGATTCAGATATGGCCGGAGATCCCGATGGAAGAAAATCAACCTCAGGATATGTTTATACTTTTGTAGGGAAGCTGTGTCATGACAGTCAAGATTGCAGAAGTGTATTGCACTATCCACAACAAAAGCAGAGTATATTGCTGTAGCGGAAGCTGGAAAAGAAATATTGTGGTTAAAGCGGTTTCTCCAACAACTAGGAATAAATCAAACAGAGTATAAGATACATTGTGATAGTCAAAGTGCAATTGATTTAAAAAAACTCAATGTATC
>JASVEL010006364.1:0-95018 GCA_032618575.1 Nicotiana noctiflora | reverse complement strand
AATATGATCCAAAAATGACAAGGTAATGTAAACTGATGATATCCAGTGGTATGGTGGTATTCTCTTGTGGGATCGACTGTAATAATTGAGTCGTTGATGACATAGTGAAATTTATGAATGGCTTTCTTGGGATGAATGGACGCTTGAGGTGCGTTATGTAATCGCACGGTGAAGTACGGAATCAGGCATAGTGATTCCTGTGTTATGTATGTGTTGGAGACTAGAAGTTCTCGTAATCCGCCTATGCAGTGGTTGTATATCGTGTGTATCAGCACCGTTTAGCTCTTAGCTTGATATGATGAATTTGGGTTATGATACCTTATTTCAGACTGGTTGACATAAGCCGGGTCGTCTAGACTAATGTGATATGGGCTATGTCGGAAAATGGCACAAATTGCGTAGCAGAGAGCATCAAAGTATGCTCCAACAGAGTAGTTGTACCCAGGACCAGCGGACAGCTGGTAGGCATTGCTTTGTTAATTGGACCTTAGGGGCGGATGTTAGTGTAGAGGTATCTACCATTGTTTCAGTTCCGGTATTGGGGAACTTTGACGGGTGCAATGCAGGTGGCCGAGCTTGAGGCTATGTATATGTTGTTGCAATGAGCGACTTGTCTCGATGTGCATTCCCTTTGCTAGGTGTATTCGTGGATCGGGTGGCACGCCGCCACAGGTATAGTATTTGGGTCGGGTGGCACGCCGCCACATGTATGGTATCGGGATCGGGTGGCACGCCGCCACATGTATGCTGTTGGAACGGGTTGCACGCCGCAACAGAATATTGTGAAAATGTAGTTAGTGGTATGTTACTGTGTATGCAGTACTTCCTAGCTTCTGAGGAATAGTCCGTATTAGGCATCGCTCGGGGAATAGCACATCGGTTGTGTCCTTTCAGGATTTGATAGCGAATATCATTGTATCACCGCAAGTGTGATTGATTGCTTGAGTCCAGACATAGATATGCGTGTGGCTGACCGTTTGAGCTTGGTAACTTGAGGTGCTTCATGAGAATTGGTGTTCGGATAGAATGATGAATTGTGGCAAAGCCACGTGATGTTATGACCTTTCGAGGAGGATTCAGGTACTCTAATTCTATGATGTGAGACAAGATTTCAGTTATGTGTTGTGATGGTATTGAGGAATTTGAATTATAGCTCTTGTGTGTGAGCCGGTTGTCATGATTCGAGCGTGTTCAGATCGTTCTTATTGGAGCCTATGTTGTGCTCGTCGTGGCTTAGGCCGGTGTTGAGGTGTCATATCACCAGTGCGGTGTGTTAGAATCGAAATAACCGTTGGAGTCATTAATGAATACGAGCATATTGGATCTTAGCTTGTTAGAAAGGTAAAAATCGAGGTTTGGCTCCGAAACCTATTGTGGTATCAGTTAAAAGTGAAATGGATTCATGAATGGTTGACCTGAGAGATGGGTTCGATATATCGCGTGTTCGGTTACCGTGGGCATGATATGAAGGTGTTGGAACAAGACTCTATCTAATGAAAAAGGTTTTTCAGTTGGTATTTGGTTATCGTGAGAAATTATTGCGATTAGAGACTATTGTCTCGAGCGATTGGGTTGTTTGATACATCATATGATCTCACCGGAGTAGTGAATATGGGTTATTGCAGTGGATTCGAGTGTATCCTGAGTATAGGCATGGGATTTGCAATTGGCATATGATTTCGGAAAGTACAATGTGATTTATGGTTCAGATGGTCTGTGAAATTTTGACTATATGGTGTTTTCGGACTTATGTGAGATAGGGTGACGTATGATCGCCTGAAATTATGCTTGGTAAGGTCATTCAGCTATTGGGTGGCTTCTAGTACAACTCCGAGTCCGCTCGAGGACGAGCGTTTGTTTAAGTTGGGGAGAATGTAACGACCCGGCCTGTCGTTATGGGAATTTCCACACCGTTACCTTGCAATTACATATTTTATGCTTTTATAACAGTATTAGAGTACATCGGGTGAGTTAGGAGTGATTTGAATTGAAAATGAAACAAATGGCATATTTGAAGAAAGCTTGAATATGGAAAGTCAACCAAGAGTTGACTATTGAGTTAGAGTGCTCGGAATCGGATTCTGATGATTCGGTTAGTTCCGGGAGGTGATTTGTGACTTAGGGGAGCAATCGGAATTGAATTCGGAGGTCCGGTGTAGAAATAGGCTTGAATTGGCTAAGGTTGAATTTTGGCGAAATCCGAACGGTAGGTGAGATTTTGATCCGGGGGTCGGAATGGAATTCCGACGATTTCAGTAGCTTCGTTAGGTGATTTTGGATATGTCCGCAAAATTTCAGGTCATTCGGACGTCGTTTGGTCGGGTTTTTGATCGAATGTGTAATTCGGAAAGTTTTAAGAAATTTAGGCTTGAATCCGTGTGTAATTGGTGATTTTGATGTTTAGGGTGGTGTTTTTATAATTGGAACGAGTTCGTATCTTATTTTGGAGTATGTTGGTGGTTTTCGTTGGGGTCCCGGGGGCCTCGGGATGAATTCGGGGGTCCAAACGGACCAATTTGTGCCAAAAAGGCACTGCTGTTCTGCTGCAATAATTGCAGAGAATTTTTGTTCATCGCGATCGCGGGAGGTGTGATGCGATCGCGTAAGGTCCACGGGTTGTGCATCGCGATCGCGTGGTGATGTCTGCGATCGCGTAGGTCAATGGCGGAATGCAGTGCGATCGCGATTGGGTTCACGCGATCGCGTAAGGTCAAGTCCGGATGCAATGCGATCGCGTGGATGGAGTTGCGATCGCGTAGGGATCTTCTATTGTTCACTGCGATCGCGTGCCAAAGGCTGCGATCGCGTAGAGGAAAAATCAGGCCCCAGGGATTTGTGCATCGCGATCGCGTGCCAAAGGCTGCGATCGCGTAGAGCAAATTGCTCTGGCAGTGAGTTTAATTACAGAACATTTTACATACGGGTTTCATTCATGAACCCTCCATTTTTGAGTTCCAAGAGAAGAAATTGACGGGAGATTGTTGGGAAATCATCGGGGTTTCGTCGGAGGTAAGTTTATGGCTTAATTACATCATTTTTACATGAAATCCTTGGTTAATTCCCTGTAAATGGAAGATTAATTGTGGGTTTGAGCCCTAAGCCTAAATTGAAGAAAAACACCGATTTGAGTGGGCAAACGGAGTCCGATTTTGGTAAATTTTATATGTATGGACTCGTGGCGAGACGAGGGTTCCAGAAATGTGAATTTTGTAAATTTTCGGAATGTGGGCCCGGGGCTCGGGTTTTGGCAACTTTGGGAATTTTGATGTAAATTGAGTTATTTCGAATGGGTTGTGTTTAATTAGCCTATATTGATGTATTCTCATTGATTTTGAGCAGATTCGGCATTCAAGGTGATTGAATTGCGAGGCGAGCGCAAGGCGGATTAAGGCTTCTATCGGATCGAGGTGAGTGGTAGTAGTAAATAATGTACCGAGGGTTTGAAACCCCGTACTAGCACTTCACAGTGCTATATTGGGATGAGACACGCGTTTTATGACGGGCGTGGTGACATTGTGATTGGGGGTTCGGACTTAGTCCTTCCCGACTAATAGTATACTGTGTGTTATGATTGATAATAAGTTTATAACTGTGCAATTGGGCTGATAGCCATGTTTGGGGCCTTGTGCCGATCTGTAGAGCATTAGGGAACCTATAGAGCTAGGTGACCCTTATATTGTGTTGGAAGCATACACTCAGCCATAGCTCTAGCTGTATAGTATAATATGAGCCCGTACTAGATGTGTACATTGAGAGATTATCTAGGGTGGAATTCCCTGTTCTAGCTGAGCGGGCCTGAAAGGCCAAGTCTATACCGATTGAGATGAGACAGGGTCAAAGACCCACTATGAGATGTTATATTGGGCCTGAAAGGCCAAGTCTATATTGACTGAGACAGGGTCAAGGACCCACTGTGATATATTATATTGGGCCTGAGAGGCCAAGTATATATTGACCGGGATAGGGTCGAGGACCCATTATGAGGTAGTATATATATACCTACATTGGATCGGGCTGCACGCCGCAGCAGTATATATGTTGGATCGTACTGCACGCCGCAGTAATATACATGTGATATACATGTAATATACACGTGGGACGGACTGCACGCCGCAGTATTATTGCGCTTGGGCTGTAGGAGCCCCTTCGGAGTCTGAGTCTGCACACATTCCAGTGAGCGCTGGTATATTATGGGATCGGGCTGCACGCCGCAGCAGTATAATTATACATGTATATATATATATATATATATATTGGATCGTACTGCACGCCGCAGTGATATATGGTGGACCTGGCTGCATGTCATAGCACCATAGCGCTTGGGCCTAGGGAGCCCCTCCGAAGTCTGTATACACCCCCAGTGAGCGCCGTCGACGTTAAATGGAGCGGGCTGCACGCCGCAGCGGTATATGTATTGGAGCGGGCTGCACGCCGCAACATTATACTTATTAATATCCTTATAAATACGTAAATACTTATGTGTTATAGACAAATGTATATGTCTCTATATATTGAGATGGCTGTACACTGTAGTGGTACGAGTGAGGATGTGGTCAGTGTGGGACCCAGTTGAGATGGATATGGACTGGAGATCAGAGAACTCATTGTAGTGATGACTTACCTGTGGGGGTTTGCCTTAGAACTGTTTAGTGACAGTACAGGAGTTCTTACTTCCAGTTATTATTTATTATTGCTGCTCACTGAGTTGAAATATACTCACCCCACTCCCCTGCATTTTTTTTGTGTGCAGATATACAGGTTCAGAAGGGCAGTTGAGCTGTCGCAACTGCTTTATTATTCCCGTTCTGTGGAGACTTCGAGGTAGCTGCCGACGTCCGCAGGACCCGATATCCCTTCCTACTGTCTTTGATTATGAATTGTTATTTCTTTCCGCTCTGAGCTTTGGTTGTAAACCGTATTACACTTATGTTCTGTAGAGGCTCATGACTCTTGACCCTTCGGTCCATGGGAGTTGGTATGCGTTGGGACTTGGTTTCCCCGTTTTTGATATATCCATTACTGTTAATTTACAATGGTTATGTTTGAATGGGATAAGGCGAGCTCATAGCTCTATGATTGTTGTTGATTGGTCGGGCTGGCCTAGCAGTGTGCTGGGCGGAAATTTCTGAATGGCGTGGTATGAATGGATGCTTGATGTGTGTTACGTGTTCGTACGGTGGAAAGTGGGATCAGGCATAGTGATCCATGTGTTACATATGTGTTGGAGACTAGAAGTTCTCGTAATCCGCCTACACAGTGGTGGTATATCGTGTGTATCGGCACCGTTTAGCGGTTATTGGAAATTGGAAGCCCTAGTGGCTATTTTGTTAGTTGATATGACAAATTTGAATAATGATATATGATTGCAGGCTGGTTGTCATAAGTCGGGTTGTCTAGACTAATATGATATGGACTATATCAGAGAAATGTCACAACTGCGTGGCAGAGCGCATCGGATCATGCTCTAGCCGGGTAGATGTACCCTAGGGCCAGCGGACGGCTGGTAGGTATTGCTTTGTCAGTTGGACCTTCGTGGCGGATGTTAGTTGTCACACCTCTTTTTTACGCTTACCCGCGAGGGCGCGATATATATAAGAGACTTTTTTCCAATTAAAGGACAACCAAAACGGGATTCATTTATTGAGAGATTCGGAGTCGCCACTTGGGAGATTTATGGTGTCCCAAGTCACCGGTTTGAAACCCGAATTGAGGAAATGTTTGACTCTATTTAACGGTCTGCGAACCAGAAATCCGGATAAGGAATTCTGTTAACCCGGGAGAATGTGTTAGGCATTCCCGAATTCCGTGGTTCTAGCACGGTCGCTCAACTGTCGTGTTCGGCTTATCTATCTGCTTTTTACAGTTATATACTTAATGCAAATTAATATCCCTTTACCGCTTTTATTATTATTATTATTTACGAAAGAGAATGTTGGCTAAAAATATGTTTCGAATCACGTCACATGAAATGCACCCGGATCCTCGACACATTCTTATTCAACGTTGTTGGATTTGGATTTGAGTTGCATGAAATGCACACTCGTATTTAAGAAATGTTAAATGACTAAAACCACACCTAACATGACTAACGTATTACTATTTGCCACGGTGCTTGACTCCTAGATTTCTTTAATATCACGTGCAAACTTTCTTTCATTTGAGGCCACTATAAGTCATCACCAGAATTCTTTTTTCACAATAATTAAAGTATTACTATAACATATTAAAAACATACCAAACAGAAAACTGAAGGCTACGTACTACTATTTCATCAAATGTTGATTCTACCAACTAAGAAATCCAAGTACAAAAGTAAGAAATATGACATAATCAAACTCTAAAATGGCATTTCCAAGACTTAATCAAATCGAAAAATGAAAAGTCAATGAAGTGGAGATGAACCTGGAATTATACAGGCTGAAACGAAGCAACAACACAACCGGACCTCGACACGGCTTTGAACAGGAATTGTAGCAACGCCGGAACCTCGCCGGAACAAAGAACAACGAACTCAAATCGAACCTCGACGGAAACTCGAACTACGAGAGGCAGCCTCGACGGATTGCACCTAAAAAACTTCTCACGTTCAAGTCACCATTTCCGTATGCGTGTGTGCGCTGCTGGTCGTGTATAGCTGGAACGACGGTTGAAGCTACGATGGCTTTTGGTGGCTGATTTTTTTTCAAATTATCAAAGACCTTCCAACTGGCTTACAAGAAGAACAGAGCGATGAAGTTGAATCACACAGACTCGTTCACTCGGAGACCTCGAATGAAAACATTGCGACTTGCGACCTCGATCGACCTTATAAACCAATGATTTAGTGGCTGATGTTTGGACTATTTTGAGTTTGAAACAGTGATGGAAAAGATGACGCTTCGCTGGTGGTTTAATAGCTAAAGCAGTAGCGACCAAACTAGCGAGGATGCAACAGTTGCGTGGTGGTTTTGGCACTGTTTTTGGGTGGATTTTCAGCTGATTTGCGGTGGTGTTATTAAGCGAGCTTTGCTGTGTCTTTTAGCTTATTTGATGCAGTTTTTTAAGTGGTATTTTAATGGTGTTTTCTGATCTGGAAATGGCTAGAGATGAAGATGGCTGGTGATGACTGCTGGTTTATGGAGGAGTGAGCGCAGCAGCAGTGAACACTGGTTCGCTTGGGTGGTTGGTCGTCGCTCGACGACGCTGCTGGCGACTATGGCGTCGAGGTGGTCGACGGTAGGAGGAAGACGAGGGTGATGCTGGTTTGTTTTCTGGCGAGCTCACGGGCAGCTTCGAGTGGTCGTTTGGCGTGTGGTGTAGACGGAAATGATGGAGGGTGAGGGATAACGTCTTGGGTATAGCCAATACATTGAGTTATCCCCTATGTTTGAATCTGTTTGACTTGCTTTATAGTGTTACATGATTTTCAGAAAGTAATGAACTTTTCTTCAAGAAGAAGCCCACGAATTCCTTCATCTTTTTTTCCTTTCAACCCAAAAAAAATAATCACTGTGTAGTATTTTCCTTTTTAAAAATCCCTCCCTCTCTGACCGTCTTTTTTCTTGTTAAAAAATCCCTCTCCAACAGTCCCTCTCTCCTTTTTTTAATATTGTTTCCTTAACATTTCAAATGAGAAGCAAACAATTTCTTTTTGCCCATCCTCCACGTGACATGTCTTTTTGTCTTTTTCTTTTTTTTTTGTTTTTTATTCTTTTTTTCATTTTTTAATCATTCTCCCATCCCTCCCCCTTAATGTAGTGTCGGGTTATTACGGGCTATGTCCGAAAATTATAAAACCGGGTAGTTTGAACCCGAATATTATTCTTCACCCGGAACCGAGAATGGCGTTATTTAATTAATCCTAGGTAATCAAAATAACTATAATACTCATAATTAAAATAAAACGATATTTCTTTTTTTTATATTTTTTCAAGTTCAAAATAACTACAAAATATTAATGAAACTATTTTTTTATTATTTTCGTTTTTATAAAAAGATAAAAAATATAAAGTACTATTTTTGTATTTTTCAAGTTTAAAATAGCTACGAAACATTAATAAAACTATATTTTTTGTTATTTTTTATCTTAAGGTAGAAATAAAGTAAAAGAGTCAAATTTAACTAAAATAGCTATATTGAAACTAAACTAAATATTTTACGCTAAAAATATAGAAAATCTCGGGGAGGGTCAAAAATCACGTGTTTACAATGTTCAAATTGAGTATTAATGAAATAAATTATATTTCTTCTTATATCGTTGAGTCTGATTCTCGTTTATGGCATGCTAGATTAGGACATTTAAATTTTGGCTCCTTGGATTATATGTCCAAAAATGGTTATATCTCATGTAAAACTCAACATATAAAATGTGAAATTTGCATACAAGCAAAGATGACAACCGAGGTGGAGAGCCGGTCGAGGTGCCGTTTCGCCGAGGTTCCGTTCCGTCGAGGTTCCGGTCTGTAGTCCTGTTATTACATCAAAAATCAAAACATGAAAAAGACTAACTAAGCCTATCAGCTACTAGTTACAAAATTCCTATCTATAAGTCTTCCGAAGCTTGATCTCGAGTATTGGTTGGTGCTTCATGCGGACTCTAAATTTGAATATTGGTACTTGCTAGTTGTAGGTGCTGCTTTTCGGATCAAGACCAGGTATGTTGTGCTTGTGACCTCGGCCATGTCTTGAGCACACCACATCTTTCATCAACTTTTGCATTTTGGATTGGCTTCATGCCTCTTTTTTTCTTTTTGTTTATTGTGACTAAACTTCTGTTGATCCCCTCGGACTGTTGACTCGCATTCTGGTTGCCTTCCTTCTGATATCTTTCTGATCCTTGTTGCCTTCCTTCTGATTTTGAATTTGAATTCATGCTGGGGATTCTCGTCATACTCTACCGCTTTTCTCAACCAAATTCAAAAATAAATCGCCACTCCATTCTTCAGGCGGGCTCCCTGACTTCAACTTCTACTCAACTAAATCGCCACTCCGCTCTTCGGGCGGGCTCCCTGACTTCAACTACAACTTCAAAACTAAATCGCCACTCCATTCTTCGGGCGGGCTTTCTGACTTCACCTACAACTTCAAAAATAAATCGCCACTCCATTCTTCAAGCAGGCTCCCCGACTTCAACTACAACTTCAAAATAAATCGCCACTCCATTCTTCAGGCGGGCTCCCTGACTTCAACTATTGCTTCAAAAATAAAATCGCCACTCCATTCTCCAGGCGGGCTCCCTGACTTCAACTACAACTTCAAAATAAAATCGCCACTCCATTCTTCAGGCGGGCTCCCTGACTTCTACTACTACTTCAAAATAAAATCGCCACTCCATTCTTCGGGCGGGCTCCCCGACTTCAACTACTACTTCAAATAAAATCGCCACTCCATTCTTCAGGCGGGCTCCCTGACTTCAACTACAACTTCAAAATAAATCGCCACTCCATTCTTCGGGCGGGCTCCCTGACTTCAACTACAACTTCAAAATAAATCGCCACTCCATTCTTCAGGCGGGCTCCCTGACTTCCACTACAACTTCAAAATAAAATCGCCACTCCATTCTTCGGGCGGGCTCCCTAACTTCAACTACTACTTCAAATAAAATCGCCACTCCATTCTCCAGGCGGGCTCCCTGACTTCAACTACAACTTCAAAAATAAAATCGCCACTCCATTCTTCGGGCGGGCTCCCCGACTTCAACTACTACTTCAAAATAAAATCGCCACTCCATTCTCCAGGCGGGCTCCCCGACTTCAACTACTACTTCAACATAAAATCGCCACTCCATTCTCCGGGCGGGCTCCCCGACTTCAACTACTACTTCAAAATAAAATCGCCACTCCATTCTCCGGGCGGGCTCCCCGACTTCAACTACTACTTCAACATAAAATCGCCACTCCATTCTCCGGGCGGGCTCCCCGACTTCAACTACTACTTCAACATAAAATCGCCACTCCATTCTCCGGGCGGGCTCCCCGACTTCAACTACTACTTCAACATAAAATCGCCACTCCATTCTCCGGGCGGGCTCCCGACTTCAACTACTACTTCAAAATAAAATCGCCACTCCATTCTCCGGGCGGGCTCCCCGACTTCAATTACAACTTCAAAACTAAATCGCCACTCCATTCTCCAGAGGCGGGCTCCCCGACTTCAACTACAACTTCAAAACTAAATCGCCACTCCATTCTCCGGGCGGGCTCCCTGACTTCAACTACAACTCACTAATTTCATCCTATCCCGATCACCTTCCTTTGCCTTTTGTACCATTTTCTTCCGAATTATCTTGTCTTGGAATTGCTTTCCCCCCTGGGTCGCATTACTTTTCTTTTGGCCGCTGGGGATATCTTTGGAAATTGTTACTCACTTGTGGGGATGATGCTGCTGAGGAAGTATTCTTTGTTTCCTTCACCCCTCATTCTCTCTCGGACTCGCCGGAGGTTGAAATGTTATGGACTGGGGATTATCCTGGCGGGGGACCCCTTTTTCTCTTCCTTCTTCCCATTCTTTCTCTGGGACTCAGGTGCTTGAATTTGCGCCGGGAACTCTTGTTGTAACCCTCTGCTTTTTTGGTGGGCTACTGGTTTCAAGACCTGCAGTGTAAAGACTGAAGACTTGCCTTTTGTTATACAGGTAGGCACCCGCTTTTAGTAGCAACTTTTGAATTAACAATGCATGCTGGCAATAATGTAAGATAAAACATACGTAAAATATCCTATTCGAGGGCGGATGGTCCCGTCGTATCCTATTTGAGGGCGGATACTCCCATCGTATTCTATTCGAGGGCGAATACTCCCATCGTATTCTATTCGAGGGCGAATACTCCCATTGTATCCTATTCGAGGGCGAATACTCCCATTGTATCCTATTCAAGGGCGAATACTCCCATTGTATCCTATTCGAGGGCGAATACTCCCATTGTATCAATGTATGAAAGTGAACAAACCTGAGACGTCCTGTTCGAAGGTGGACAAACCTGAAACATCCTATTTGAAGGTGGAAAAACCTGACATGTCATCTTGAATTGCCTTCCTCGTTTCTCCGAGAAAATTTTCAACAACGGCAGAAAATTTTCTGCCCCAGTATTGGCATGACTTTCTGCTATCAATAGCACTTTCTTTCCCTGTTTCAAATCAAAGAAAATTTGTTAGTTCAAAACATTGTGAGCGGTTGTGCCGCTCATGTGGTGGTTTTTTTTCCTTTTCTCCTTTCCCTCGCTCGGGGTTCCCAAAACTTGTTGGGGAATGATTTCATTTGCTGGAGATGATATTCCTGTTGGGGATGTGTTTTTCCATTTATCCCTTCCCCGTTCTCAACTTGTTGGGGGTTATTTTGTTGAAGATGGGATTTCCTTTCTTCCTTTACCACTCTGTGTTGTCCGACCACCTCGGAGCTTGCTGAAGATAACACTGCTGGTGGATTTTCATTTCCTCAAAATCGGTGTTTCACTCTTCTGAAGACTGTTGAGGATGACACTGGTTCGAAGACCATTTCCCTTAAGACTTCCCTTCTTCCTTAAATGGGTATTGACTTCCAGAAAATTTTCAAACTGAGAAGAAAATTTTCTGCCCCAGTTTGATAATCATACTTCTCTGCCGTCAATGGCATTTCTTTGCCTTGCATAATAATTGGAAAGTCGGTGGCAAGTTTTGAAGTCATTTCTCACTATGTTTTGACTAGACTGACTTTGATGGAGAATTTTGACAAAAGGAGAAAGATAAAAAAGAAACAACAAATAGAAGACTGACTCTCTAACCAGAAACAACTATAAAAACTTATCAAACGCGGATACCAACTCTACTGGTCATGACATGCACATATGGCCTATCCCCCGTCGTTAATTTCCTTTCACGATTTCTGTCTCATGATTTCTATCTGATTATCCCCTTTATTTGACTTGTAGTACCCGAAGGGTTTTCACTTTCAAGCCTCTCTCATTTTGATTTTCTCTCAGCTTTCGTCGCCTTATGGTGCCTGTGAAGGTTTTCACCGGTAAGACTCTCTCATTTGTATTACTTTTAGCTGGGGATTGGGGTGTCACTGCTAAGACTTTCTCGTGTTTCCTTCCTGCTGAGAATCAGAATCTTTTCTGCTGAGAATCAGCGTGTTATATTATGATAGGACTCTATCCCTCGCCTGACGCGGCATCTTTTGAAGACTGATCGGAAGGTCTTTCTTTGGACCGTAATGTGGGATTTGGATAGGGTTAGAAAGAAAGGGTATTGAAGGCTCAAAACAAAATCAATTTTGGGTTCAAAATTTACAACCTTCGGACCTAAATTTATTTACAATAAACACAATTTTTCTTTGCCCCAGTTTTTTTTTTACTTGGGGATTTTATTTCTTTATTTACACTATGACCGAGCTGTGAAGCGCCTACGTATCCTCTTTAAGGAATCAGGTCAAACGTAGTTCCCAATTCCCTTTTCAATTTTTTTTTTCATTTTTCCTTTTTTTTTTTCTTTTCTTTATTGTTTTCTTTTTTCTTTATCCTTTTCTTCTCTTGTCTTTCAACTTGTGTTTCTGGTCTTTGCAACTAACTCCGAAGGAGGGGTATGAAAGAAATCAAAATAAGGCTCGAAGGGTTAATGAAGGATAAAGTGTTTGGGTAGCAGAACAAAATGCCTTCGTCATTCCAATCTTCAAAACATGCCAAGTACAAACAACACATTCGGGATATCTTTTGGTTGTGCTAGGGGTGATAACCATATCGTCCATTCGCCTTTTTCATCCATCATTTTAAAGTATTGCTGGACGACACTTCCATTTCAGTATCACGAGCGAACCCCATGCCAGCATGGCCATTTTGCCCTTAAGGCTTTCTTTGTATTTTACCCGCCCCAAATTTCACGTGACTCGGGTTCCAAATAATCTCAAATCATTATTTCTTTTAACATGCCATGATTATCTTCCAATTCCTTCATGATTAACTTTTAAGATCAGGCCACAATTATGCGTGCATGTCATGTCACTAGTGTTGACAGAAAAATGACTATAAAGAAGAAAGACTTAAATCAAAGAAAAATGACTCGAAATAATGGCGAACAAGAGAGTTGCATTAGACGAACTAGAAATGAATTAATACAACAAAACAAACACAATAAACTGGGGTACACCCTTGGAACAAACCTACACAATACTAAATGAGGTATTACGACCAATAGAAAACTGGACAAAATAGAACGATAAAAGGGTTTGAGTTACATGACAATATCCTGATTACAACCCTGAAATAATCTGGACGACAGAAATGACAACAAAATAAGCCACCAAAAACTCCATTCTAGTTGACCAAGAAATGGAGAGTCTTCCCGATTACCAAGCACGATATTTTGGCCACTGAGCTTCGCATCAATATTACCAAGGCCACTTATTTGCTTTGACATTTTCAGCTTTAGTCAATACATCCCCACAAAGTGTCCATCATGGCGTGCAGGTAAAGGACTCTATGCGATATTCTTGGTGTCACTATCTTGGATCATAATCAGGTTTTCCTGGATCTTCTGTTTCCGGTTCACCACAAACCAACCACCTCTATTCTCAACAATTCAAAATAAAATATGGTAAAAATGGAATCAGTCAGTCCTTATCAATATTTTTTGCTAACTTCTTTTTCTTTTTCTTTTTCTTTTTTTTTTCTTTTTTTTTTTCTCTTTTTTTTTTCCATTTTTTTTTCCATATATATACATATACAGTTGTGATCGAATCTTATGGAGATTGCCTACGTATCATGACCCCGCATGAATCAGACCGAGCGTAGTTCTTGCCAATTAGTGCAAGAAATAAAGAAATGTTTATTTGATTTTTTTTTATTTCTTTTTTTTCTTTGAAGGAAAATTATAGAAGCCGACTCCAACTACAAACTTGTGTAGGAGATTTCTACAAGAAAAAGAATATTTTTTTGGTGTCAATTATGACTATTTCTACAAAATTGGCCACATAATGGCTTATTTGACAAAATGACTATTTTTGCAAAATTTATTTAAGAAAGATAAACTTGAAAAAAAAAATTTTTTATCTTGTGGCTCATGGGGCATCGTTCGGCATCACCATAAACCAACACAAGACTCTTTTTTCATAAATTGGCCATATAATGGCTTATTTAGACAAAGTGACCCTTTTTGCAAAATTTTATCAAGAAGATATAAATTCAAAATTTAATCCTGGGGCCTATGGGGCATCATTCAACACCGACACAGGCCAATACAAGACTGAAGAAGTTCAAATGCCAAAAGTGGCTATTTATGCAAGGACCGGCCATGTAATGGCTTATTTGATAAAGTGATTATTTTTTTGAAAAGTCGAGTGATGACTCAAACTTAATTTTGCGGATACAACCTTTCAACTATTTTGAGCAAGAATAGCATCATCCGACTCATTTATAACAAACTCAAAAATTTAACATTTTTTTTTTTGGTTATTTTTTGCAAAAGGGGTGTGAACCCGGACTTGATTTTGCGGCTATGGCCTTGCAACATTTCCACAAGGAATATTTCAAGGCTGCGGCTGCAAATTATTAAAAATGATTCAAAGTGGCTATTTTTGCAAAAAACAACCTTCCGGCGTCCTTTCGGAACATTCGGTTATTTGCAAAAACGGCATCACTTTGATTTTATTGATAAAATGAAACACACATTTTTTTTTGATTTTTTAAAGGGGTGGTTGGACCCGATGAGGGTTGCCTACGTATCCCACCTAATGGCGAGAATCAAACCTGCGTAGTTCGGTTTTGACGAAACAAACGACATTATTTATTTATTCATTTTACTAAAGGAAAACAAATAAGCTATTTCTATCTTAAGAACAAAACACATTTTCCCTTCTTCTTTTTTTTTTTTTTTTTTTTTTTTTTTTTTTTTAAGCCGGTCAGCATGCAAGTCTATAACAGATAAATGCGCAAGACAAACAGGATGCAGCAGGATAGTCTGTTCATTTCAGGTCACCTGTCCTAGACGGACCCAACCCCCGTGTTGAGTCCCCTAAGCCAAATGCGACATGATGCAAATAAACGTTTCCTACTAGGGATCCGGCATGAAGCTTTGTTATTCTAGGTTTAAAAACCCGGGTTTATCTGTTCTAGACTTGGCTTACCCGAGCGGACAGCTCGAGCCGAGGAGGAGGCAGCAACCCGGGAATACAGAAGCTTCACCGGTTTTGCAACTTATCCAAACCTCGTTCTAAAATGGGAATTAGACACTATACGGAAAAGAAGTCACACGAAGTGCACCCTTCTTCATGATTTAGAAGACTCAGAGAGGAGATTGGTTCCGGCACAATTTATATGTACAGTTCACAAAATATCAAAGCAGTAAAAACAACATTTGCACATTGATGCCAACATGTAAATGAATCAGATAATAAATATGCCAAATACAACAATTATTCCGAGCTCGAATTCTAAAGATGTCCCCAGTGGAGTCGCCAGAGCTGTCACACCTCTTTTTTACGCTTACTCGCGAGGGCGCGATATATATAAGAGAGTTTTTTCCAATTAAAGGACAACCAAAACGGGATTCATTTATTGAGAGATTCGGAGTCGCCACTTGGGAGATTTATGGTGTCCCAAGTCACCGGTTTGAAACCCGAATTGAGGAAATGTCTGACTCTATTTAACGGTCCGCGAACCAGAAATCCGGATAAGGAATTCTGTTAACCCGGGAGAAGGTGTTAGGCATTCCCGAATTCCGTGGTTCTAGCACGGTCGCTCAACTGTCGTGTTCGGCTTATCTATCTGCTTTTTACAGTTATATACTTAATGCAAATTAATATCCCTTTACCGCTTTTATTATTATTATTATTTACGAAAGAGAATGTTGGCTAAAAATATGTTTCGAATCACGTCACATGAAATGCACCCGGATCCTCGACACATTCTTATTCAACGTTGTTGGATTTGGATTTGAGTTGCATGAAATGCACACTCGTATTTAAGAAATGTAAAATGACTAAAACCACACCTAACATGACTAACGTATTACTATTTGCCACGGTGCTTGACTCCTAGATTTCTTTAATATCACGTGCAAACTTTCTTTCATTTGAGGCCACTATAAGTCATCACCAGAATTCTTTTTTCACAATAATTAAAGTATTACTATAACATATTAAAAACATACCAAACAGAAAACTGAAGGCTACGTACTACTATTTCATCAAATGTTGATTCTACCAACTAAGAAATCCAAGTACAAAAGTAAGAAATATGACATAATCAAACTCTAAAATGGCATTTCCAAGACTTAATCAAATCGAAAAATGAAAAGTCAATGAAGTGGAGATGAACCTGGAATTATACAAGCTGAAACGAAGCAACAACACAACCGGACCTCGACACGGCTTTGAACAGGAATTGTAGCAACGCCGGAACCTCGCCGGAACAAAGAACAACGAACTCAAATCGAACCTCGGCGGAAACTCGAACTACGAGAGGCAGCCTCGACGGATTGCACCTAAAAAACTTCTCACGTTCAAGTCACCATTTCCGTATGCGTGTGTGCGCTGTTGGTCGTGTATAGCTGGAACGACGGTTGAAGCTACGATGGCTTTTGGTGGCTGATTTTTTTTCAAATTATCAAAGACCTTCCAACTGGCTTACAAGAAGAACAGAGCGATGAAGTTGAATCACACAGACTCGTTCACTCGGAGACCTCGAATGAAAACATTGCGACTTGCAACCTCGATCGACCTTATAAACCAATGATTTTGTGGCTGATGTTTGGACTATTTTGAGTTTGAAACAGTGATGGAAAAGATGACGCTTCGCTGGTGGTTTAATAGCTAAAGCAGTAGCGACCAAACTAGCGAGGATGCAACAGTTGCGTGGTGGTTTTGGCACTGTTTTTGGGTGGATTTTCAGCTGATTTGCGGTGGTGTTATTAAGCGAGCTTTGCTGTGTCTTTTAGCTTATTTGATGCAGTTTTTTAAGTGGTATTTTAATGGTGTTTTCTGATCTGGAAATGGCTAGAGATGAAGATGGCTGGTGATGACTGCTGGTTTATGGAGGAGTGAGCGCAGCAGCAGTGAACACTGGTTCGCTTGGGTGGTTGGTCGTCGCTCGACGACGCTGCTGGCGACTATGGCGTCGAGGTGGTCGACGGTAGGAGGAAGACGAGGGTGATGCTGGTTTGTTTTCTGGCGAGCTCACGGGCAGCTTCGAGTGGTCGTTTGGCGTGTGGTGTAGACGGAAAGGATGGAGGGTGAGGGATAACGTCTTGGGTATAGCCAATACATTGAGTTATCCCCTGTGTTTGAATCTGTTTGACTTGCTTTATAGTGTTACATGATTTTCAGAAAGTAATGAACTTTTCTTCAAGAAGAAGCCCACGAATTCCTTCATCTTTTTTTCCTTTCAACCCAAAAAAATAATCACTGTGTAGTATTTTCCTTTTTAAAAATCCCTCCCTCTCTGACCGTCTTTTTTCTTGTTAAAAAATCCCTCTCCAACAGTCCCTCTCTCCTTTTTTTAATATTGTTTCCTTAACATTTCAAATGAGAAGCAAACAATTTCTTTTTGCCCATCCTCCACGTGACATGTCTTTTTGTCTTTTTCTTTTTTTTTTGTTTTTTATTCTTTTTTTTCATTTTTTAATCATTCTCCCATCCCTCCCCCTTAATGTAGTGTCGGGTTATTACGGGCTATGTCCGAAAATTATAAAACCGGGTAGTTTGAACCCGAATATTATTCTTCACCCGGAACCGAGAATGGCGTTATTTAATTAATCCTAGGTAATCAAAATAACTATAATACTCATAATTAAAATAAAACGATATTTCTTTTTTTTATATTTTTTCAAGTTCAAAATAACTACAAAATATTAATGAAACTATTTTTTTATTATTTTCGTTTTTATAAAAAGATAAAAAATATAAAGTACTATTTTTGTATTTTTCAAGTTTAAAATAGCTACGAAATATTAATAAAACTATATTTTTTGTTATTTTTTATCTTAAGGTAGAAATAAAGTAAAAGAGTCAAATTTAACTAAAATAGCTATATTGAAACTAAACTAAATATTTTACGCTAAAAATATAGAAAATCTCGGGGAGGGTCAAAAATCACGTGTTTACATTAGTGTAGAGGTATCTACCATTGATTCAACTCTAGTATTGAGGAACCTTGTCGGATGCGTTTCATGTGGCCGAGCTTGAGGCTATATATATATGTTTGTTGCAATGAGCAACTTGACTCGATGTGCATTTTCCTTGCTAGATGTATTTGTGGATCGGGTGGCACGCCGCCACAGGTATAGTATTTGGATCGCGTGGCACGCCGCCACATGTATGGTATCAAGATCGGGTGGCACGCCGCCACGGGTATGTTATTGGAACGGGTTGCGCGCCGCAACAGTGTGACGTGGAAAATATAGCTTCCTATATGTTACCTTATATACAATACTTCCTAGATTCTAAGGAATAGTCCGTATTGGGTATCGCTCGGGGAATAGCACATCGGTTGTGTCCTTTCAAGATTTGATAGCGTACATCAATTGTATCACCGCAGGTGTGATTGATTGCTTGGGTTCAGACCTAGATCTGTGCGTGGATGACCGCTCTGAGCATGGTGACTTGAGGTGCTTCGTGAGTAATAGTGTTTGGATAGAATCATGAGTCGTGGCAAGGCCATGTGATGTTATGACCTTTCGAGAAGGAGTCGTGTACTCTATTCCTATGAGGTGAGACGGGATCTCAGTTTTATGATATGATGGTACAGAGGAATTGAATTACAGCTCTGTTGTTGGAGTCAGTTGTCATTATTTGAGTATGTTCAGACGTTTCGTATTAGAGATTGTGTTGTGCTTGTCGCGGCTTAGGCCGGTGTTGAAGCATCATATCACCAGTGAGGTGTGTTATGACCTAAATGATCATTTGAGTCATTAATGAGTGCGAGCATGTATGATTTCAGTTGGTTAGAAGGGTAATATCGAGTTTTGGCTTCGAATTCTGTTGTAGTATCAATTAAAAGGGAAATGGATTCATGAATGGTTGACCTGAGAGATGGGTTCGATATATCGTGTGTGCGGTTACCGTGGGCAGGATATGAAGGTGTTGGAATAACACTCTATCTAATGAGAAAGGTTCTTTCTGCTAGTATTTGGTTATTGTGGCCAGTTGTTGCGATTAGAGACTGTCGTCTCGAGTGATTGGGTTGTTTGATACATCATGTGATCTCACCCGGAGTGGCGAGTTTGGCTATTACGGTTAGATCGTGTGTACTCTGAGTATAGATGTGGGATTCAGATTTGGTATATGATTTCAGAAAGTGCAATGTGGTTTATGGTTCAGATAGACTGTGGAAATTCAGATATACTATGTTATCGTACTTATGAAAGATAGGGTGAAGTGGTATCACCCCGAGTATATGCTTGGTGAGGTCATTCAGCTATTGTGTTGAATATAGTACAACTCTGGGTCCGCTCGAGGACGAGCGTTTGCTTAAGTTGGGGAGAATGTGATGACCCTGCTGGTCATCGTGTGAGTTATCACCTCGTTATCCCCGTTCAATGCTTGTTAATGTTTCAATATGCATGTTTGGCGAGTTTGAGTCAATTCGGGTTGAGTTTAGTTGGAAATGAGACAAAAAGTCTCTTAGAAGAAGGGATGGTTGTAAAAAGTCAACTGGATGTTGACTTGTGAGTTAGAAAGCTCGGAATCGAATTCTTATGATTCGGTCAGCACCGGGAGGTCATTTGCGAGCTAGGAGAGCGATCGGAAGTGAATTTGGAGGTCCGGTGTAGTTTTAGGCTTGAATTGGCTAAAGATGAATTTTGACGATATCCGATCGATAGGTGAAATTTTGATCCGGGAGTTGGAACGGAATTTCGACAGTTGCAGTAGTTCCGTTGTGTGATTTTGGATGTGCCTGCAAAATTTCAGGTCATTCGGACGTCGTTTGGTCGGGCTTTTGATCGAGTGTTAGTTTCGGAAGTTTTGAAGAAATTTAGGCTTGAATCCTTGCGTAATTGGTGATTTTGATGTTTAGGATGATGTTTTTATGGTTGGAAGAAGTTTGAATCGTGTTATGGAGTATGTTGGTAGTTTTCGTTGGGGTCCCGGGGCCTCGGGATGAATTCGGGGGTCCAAACGGACCATTTTTGGCCTAAGACAGCAGCTAAATTGCTGCTGTGTCTGCAGAAGGAAATCCTTCATCGCGTTCGCGATGAAGGGCACGCGTCCGCGAAGGTCAGCAAGGGTATGCATCGCGTTCGCGATGGTCTGGACGCGAACGCGTAGGGTCAGGGATCGGAGGCTTCGCGTTCGCGTGGAGCTGGAACGCGTTCGCGTAGGTTTGTCAGGGTGTGCATCGCGTCCGCGTAGGGATATCGCGAATGCGTAGAAGGAAAAATAGGCGGCTGGGAGCTAGTGCATCGCGAACGCGTTGGGGAAGGTCGCATTCGCGAAGGTTAATCCGGGCTGGGCATCGCGAACGCGTGGCAGGGAACGCGAACGCGTAGAGCAATCGACCCAGGCAGTGAATTAAAACCAGAAACATTTCACATACGAGTTCATTTGCAAAACCCTCCATTGTTGAGCTCTAGAGTGAGAAAGTGACGGGAAATAGCTGGGAGATCATCGGGATATTGTCGGAGGTAAATTTTGTGGTTTAATTACACGCTTTTATTATGAAATCATGAATTAGTTCTATGAAAATGGAGGATTAAATGTGGGTTTAAGCCCTAGGCCTAAAATTGTAGAAAAATACCGATTTGAGCGGGCAAATGGAGTCCGAATTTGGTAAATTTGATATGCCTAGACTTGTATTCAGATGAGGGTTCCGAATATGTAACTTTTATAATTTTTCGAGAAGCGCACCAAAAGTCGGGTTTTGACAACTTTGTGGGTTTTGATAAAATTTGGGTTGTTTCGAATGAATTGCGTGAAATTAACATATATTGATGCAATCTCTATGATTTTGAGCAGATTTGGCATCCGAAGAGATTGAATTGCGAGGCAAGCGCAAGATGGATTGAAGCTTCTACCGGTTCGAGGTGAGTGGTAGTAGTAAATAATGTACTGAGGGTTTGAAACCTCGTACTAGCACTTTACAGTGCTATGTTGAGTTGAGATGTGCGTCTTGTGACGGGCGTGGTGTCATTGTGATTGGGGACTTGGACTTGGTCCTTCCCGGCTTATAGAATACTGTGTATTAGGACTGTCGATGAGATTATAACTGTGTAATTGGGCTAATAGCCATGTTTGGGGTCTTGTGCCGATCTGTAGAGCATTAGGGGACCTGTAGAGCTAGGTGACCCTTATACCGTGTTGGAAACTTGCACTCAGCCGTAAAACTAGCTGGAATAGCCTATTAAGAGCCAGTACTATATGTGTACTGTGAGAGATAGATTACTTAGGGTGGAAGTTCCCCGATTTAGCTGAGTGGGCCTGAAAGGCCAATCCTATACTAATTGAGACAGGGTCAAGGACCCGTTAGGAGGTATTATATACATATATATAAATATCGGATCGGGCTGCATACCACAGCAGTATATATATTGGATCGGGCTGCACGCCGTAGCAGTATATATATTGGATCGGGCTGCACGTTGCAGCAGTATATATATTGGATCGGGATGCACGCCGCAGTAGTATACATATTGGATCGGGATGCACGCCGCAGTAGTATATATATTATATATATATATATATATGCAACAGTATATATATTGGATCGGGCTGCACGCCGCAGTAGTATACATGTTGGGTCGAACTGCACGCCGCAGTATTATTGCGCTTGGGCTGTAGGAGCCCCTTCGGAGTCTGAGTTTGCACACATTCTCACTGAGCGGCAGTATAGCTATAAATGTGTATATATATATATATAAATATTGGATCGGACTGCACGCCGCAGGACTGCACGCCGCAGTAATATATGTGTGGATCGGACTGCACGCCGCAGTATCATAGCGCTTGGGCCTAGAGAGCCCCTCCGAAGTCTGTACACACCCCCAGTGAGCGCCGTCGACTTTGAATGGAGCGGGCTGCACGCCGCAGCGGTATATGTATTGGAGCGGGCTGCACGCCGCAGCATTATACTTATTCATATTCATATATATACTGAAATATTTATATGTTATAGACAGATGTATACATCTCCATATATTGAGATGGTTGTATACCGTAGTGGTACGAGCGAGGATGTGGTCAGTGTGGGACCTAGATGAGATAGATGTGGACTGGAGATCAGGGTACTCATTATAGTGATGACTAACCTGTGGGGGTTGCCTTAGAACTGTTTAGTGATAGTACATGAGTTCTTATTTTCAGTTATTGTTTATTATTGTTACTCACCGAGTTGAAATATACTCACCCCACCCCCCTGCACTTTTTGTGCAGATATACAGGTTCAGGAGGGCAGTTGAGCTATCGCAACTGCTTTATTATCCCCATTCTGTGGAGACTTCGAGGTAGTCGCCGACGTCCACAGTACCTGACCTCTTTCTTTTTTTTTTCATCATTATGTTGTCTCCATTCTTGTTAGACTTGATTGTATAGTAGATCTCATTTGTAGAGGCTCATACTTGTGACACCACGATATGTTGGGACCGTACTTCGTATGATGTTACTATCACGCTTATCATTTGATATGGTCACTTGTTGTTTAAGTTTAATTTCATTAATAATTGGCTGGTGTAAGAGATAATACGGTCGGGCTTGCCTAGCATTGTGTTGGGCGCCATCACGACCGGGGTTTGGGTCGTGACATTATTATAGTGGATTGCTCATCTACATTGTGGACGTAGGTCAGTTGACCGAACCACGTTAAATATTTGTGTCTCTTTTGGTAGATTTCTCTTTTATTGTTGGATTTATCATCGCTCAAGGTTTGTTTGCTAGCTTCCGTATGACACTTGATTTTTTTCGGTCCTAACAAGTGGTATCAGAGCGAGGTTCAAGACTGGTTCATCTTGGCTGTTTTAGTTCTAGCCGCAACATATTTGACGATAATCGTAATTTTTGTCTGAGAAATTTGACCCGTGTGTTACGCACGTTGAGACAAACTTTGTGGCGGAGATCCAGAGATGCGGCCTGTTGAAGGATATGTGAAGAAGGGGAATCAAGTTTATTTTGTTAGAAAATTCAGGCCAAGGGGGAGAATTGTTCGGTGTTTGCCATAATTTTCTTACCATATTTGGTTTTCGTATCTCTTGAAGGAAAATGACAATAGAATTACCTTAACTGAGTTTTCCTTTTTGTAAAAGGAAATTGTAAATTCTTCCATATTTGGCTAGTCCCTTTTCGTGTAGGAAAATATGTGGACTTCTATAAATTGAGGATCATTCCTTCTCATTCAGTAGCATCCACAATGTAGCATAGGGGGCTTGAGAGTCTTGTTTAGGGGGAGAACTTTACGGGACAAGTGTTAGTGTGTCACTTGTATTTGCCTCTTCGTGAGATTGTTCTCTCGATATTTTGTACTTTTTTTTTATTATAGTGGATTGCTCATCTCCATTGTAGACGTAGGTCAGTTGACCGAACCACGTTAAATGTTTGTGTCTCTTTTGATAGATTTTTTTTTTGTTGTTGGATTTATCGTCGCTCAAAATTTTCTTGCTAGCTTCCACATGACACCTGACATTTTTTTTTGTCCAAACACTCAAATCCCACTTGTCGGATTATGCCTCCTCCTAACCTTTGATGGCCGTGGTATATATGAGAAATGGTTTCTTTTTTTCTCGAAGCTACATGGACAAATTTATCATATGTAATACTGCGAGGGTACATTTGTATGTGTACTTATTATCAACAACAAGCAGCCGCAACCATTTTTAAGGAAAGTATAAGTACTCCTAATATAATTAAGCACATAAAATAAAGGAAATTTTACCACCTATAGAATAGGTTAGTACCTTATTTATAACATATAAATACCTTTTTAAGATCTTACATAATATAATAACCTTTTTTTATTTTGTAGCAAAAAATTTAGATTTAATACTTTCCTGTATTTAAGCCTTATTAGATGGTACAAAATATTTTTCTCTCACCAATTTATGGTATAATTCTCATTTTTTGTGAAATGACGCCGCTTAATACAACTTAATACACCTAAATACAGATTCATCTTCCCATGATTTGCGCTGAAACATTACTTTTTTCCCGCTTAATACAGCTTAATACACCTAAATACAGATCATGATTTACAGGAATCCCTGTTTGTGCGGCGTCATTTAATGTTGTATTATTGAATACAATTTGTTTAATACACTATATACATCATAAAATAACGTAAAACATATCTATATCACATAGTATAGGAAATGGTTTCTATTTATTGCTAATTAGGTCTTAATGAATGCCTTTCGTGAAAAATTCTCTAAAATAAATTAGGGCAGCAACATTTGTCTTTCTCGTGCACAAAGTTATTTTTCAATATTTGAACCAAACGTCACCTTAATAAAATAGGAAAGTAAAATTAAGGAAAATTGGATTTCCCAATTCCAATCATTCAAGGAAAAAGCAAAAGAAAGCAGGACACAATTCCTATTCCTACTCACCATAGGAAAACCAGTTGCAACGCCTATAAATTAAAGTTGCTCACATTTTCATTCAACAAAAATCAATTAATCTCCTTTTCTTCCAAAATCACAATGGCTCCAATTACGAAAACACATAGTGATTTAAAGAAACACGAATCAAGAATAACAATGCTTTTAAAAGCATCAAACGCAATAGCATTCAAGAAACAAGAGGCAAGAAAAATAGGATTTCAAAAGGGTGATGAAGTTGAAGTAGCAAGTCATGAATATGGTTTCATTGGTTCTTACTATACAGCAACTATTGTTTCTTCTGTTGGTGCTTATCATTACAAAGTTAAGTACAAAACTCTATTAACTGATGATAATTCTGCGCCATTAGAGGAGATTGTCACTGTCGGCGAAGTCCGTCCCGTGCCACCTGAAAAACAAGAAAATTTGCCATTTCGTCTCTATGATATGGTTGATGCATATGATAATGATGGTTGGTGGTTTGGATTTATAACTGGAAAAATTGGAGGAAATTATTTTGTTTATTTCCCTACAACTGCTGATAAAGTTGCTTATCCTCCTCAGGTTTTGAGGTTTCATCAAGAATGGTCTAATGGCAAGTGGAAAAAGGAAGGAGTTTTTCAATTATACTGATTTTGGTTTCAACAGATTAACTTTCTCTTTTCAAGAAATTAAATACAATACTAGTGTTTAATTTGTAGAAGAAATATTCATTTAGCCCAGTGATTCATTATTTTCTTATTCAAGTGTAAGTTTCCAGGTTTTGTTAGTTTACTCTGGTGTAATATGAATTTGGTTTATTAAATTTTAAATTTTCCATTTTAATTTTAGAAAAAAAACATGAATTTTGTGCTTGGTCATGAATAATAAGAAAGTGCATTTAACCTTTCAAGAAT
Organism: Nicotiana noctiflora; assembly: GCA_032618575.1. Classification (NCBI taxonomy): domain Eukaryota; kingdom Viridiplantae; phylum Streptophyta; class Magnoliopsida; order Solanales; family Solanaceae; genus Nicotiana; species Nicotiana noctiflora. Next base: position 69,661 of record JASVEL010006364.1, on the reverse strand, counting down.
TGAGATTTGAGACATTAAAGCTTTAGTTAGGTGTCTTTAAAATTCTTTCTCCACATGAAGAAAATCAATCATGTTGACGCAATCGCAAAGTATTCTTCACATATATTCCTAATTCAAACATCAAAACCTGTTGGTCTCATGTGTGTTTTCTTTCGATTTGAACTTGCAAAAACACCTTTTGGCGCAACCATGAGTTGTTATTTAATTTAGTGTCTCACCACCAAAGGTTGTAATGCGTTTCTTAACCAAATATCTCGGGTTCGAGCCCTGAGTATAGAAAAATCCTTGATATGGAGCACTTCTTTCCGAATGGGGCCCTACACGGCGCAATTCGAATATAATCGGGCTCCATTGTGGAAACCGGATAAGAAACTGACCAAAAAAAAAAATTAAGTTTGTGTCTCTTTAAAAAATAATTAAGAATAATCAAATGGTAAATGTTGGTAATATTTACTGGACCAAAAAAGTAACTATATTTGAGAAAAGCTACAAAGTATAGTATAGAATATAGAGAGTTGGACAAGCCGATAAATCTAATTTAATATGGTAAATTATTTGACAAGAACACAAATGGGGGTGTAGCTCATATGGTAGAGCGCTCGCTTCGCATGCGAGAGGCACGGGGTTCGATTCCCCGCACCTCCATTTTTAGTTATATTTTATTCACTTTAATCTATTAACGAGCATTCACTGGCACACCTGTCGCTGCAAAATATATTTTTAAAAAGTCATAGAAAAGAATAATAGTAGCATCATGCTAAAAAGAAATTAGAGTGTCACATGCAACTTATTTTTTCTTGATTGGTAAAATGGATAATATGGGGTTGAAATACTTTATGTGATTGTGGTTTCCGTGTCGCGGAACTAGAATTTTAACTTTATGGGTTCTAAAGTTTAAAACGACGAATTCAAATGTTAATAGTTGGTTTCTAAATTCAATATTTGTACATATTTATCGAACTTTTTGACACAAATATAATGTCTGAGCAATAGTTATTAGATTTGGCCGAATCCGCTGCCCCTATATGCATATGGAGCCCGACTATATCCGGATTCGTGCAATTTAAGGTTCATTTAAGGGGAAAACGCTCTCTAACAAGATTTTCTCCATAGCAATGACTCGAACCTGAAACCTCTGATTAAAGATGAAGGGATCATATTCATCCCACCAAAATACATGTTGGCATACGAAGAACAGGTTCAGCTCCATTTGTTTTAACCTCCAAGTTTTTTTCTTTAGGAAAATAAGCTAATTACTCTAATTGACCATCAAGATTCATGAGAAAAGATTTTTCTCCTAATTTAAATAAACTTGTTTCTTGATAATGTGAGATGAGAGTGATTAGGAAATTTTAGAAGATGTGTTTTTGCTGCAAATTGTTTAAAGAAACACAGAAAAGGCTGTGTGTATATATATACATACACCTTGATATAATATCTACAGATCACCTTATCAAATTCTACTATTTAACATACAAAAATATGATCATCTACAACATGAATCATCAATATGATGATTGCAACAAAATTCAATAATAATAAGAAAGAAACACAAAAAATGAACTCTTTTCTTTTACATATATGATATACTGTACTTAAATGCAGTACAAAATCCCTTCTTTCCTACTGCATAAAAAACTTGTGCTGCTAATAGCCAGAGACACTCAAAGTTTTGGATGCTGATTCTCTGCACTAGACGGGGCAGCTACTGGCTTAACACGCTCTCCCATTACGCGCTTATATATCAAAATGGATAACAACTATAATAAGTACAGCAGCAGAAGCAGAGCAAGGATCGATAGCATTTGACAAAAAAGTGGAAAAAGATTACTCCATAACGAGCTCCATATGGCGATTGAGATCCTGAAGATAATTTGTGCTGGTATAATCTTCTGAAAACATCAATGCCCTCCCTCCCATTGACTTTTGCTTCATTTCTACTGGCGGGTTCTCGCCTTTCAGTAACTGAACAACCTGTAGATTCAAAGAATATGTAACCATTTGGTGAAGCTAAATTTTCATTCGCGGAATAGTTTGTTTTTTTGCATATACAGTATACTCAAACATTGACTGTCAACTCTTATTATAAAAGGATCTTGTAAGTCACTTTTGATATATGTTAAGTCGTTTACAGATAAAAGGGCAGCCCGGTGCACTGAGCTCCCGCTCCATAATAGTCTATTGTTCGCAGCCTCACCTTGCATTTCTGCAAGAGGCTATTTCCACGGCTCAAGCTCGTGACCTCCTGGTCACATAGCAATAACTTTTCCAGTTACGCCAAGGCTCCCCTTCAAGCCGATTATAGATAGGTGTTTTTTTTATTATCCTTGTTGTTCTAACTCAGAATCAAAATACATATGCTAGTGGAATTTGATAGTCGTTTCAACTTGAAAAGGGAATAGAATGTAAAGATGCGGTGTTACCTTTTTCATGTATGGACGCATATCAGGCAAGTTATGAAGGCATGTTAAAGCTGTAAACATGGCGCGCTTCATCTCAACAACATCATAGGCATCCCCTAAACGAGGATCTGCTATTTCCTTGATGCTGTTGTTTTCCAATAATGGTTTTGCCTATGCATAATTGCAACAGGTATACAATAATTAGTAAAGATTTTCCGATGAATATGACAAGTTTTTCTAAAGAATATGTCAGTTTAAGAGGATCATACCCACATCACAAGGCTCTTTCTATACGAATCAACTGCACGGCGACCAGTAATAAGCTCCAATAATAACACTCCAAAGGCAAATACATCGGTCTTTTCATTAACAATTCCATGCATAAAATACTCTGGAGCCATATATCTGATAACCAATTTGCCATACATCAGATCGATCATAACAAAGCAACAATGATAGCAAATTCGTTAATCTTTACATACCCAAAGGTGCCTTCAATAGGAGAAACAACATGATGAACCCATTTTTCTGGTAGCCATTTCGCTAGTCCAAAATCAGAAATCTGCACCAACACAAATTAAAATAACAAATTCGAGAACTAGAGAAATTCGGATGAAATCCTCCTTTCTTTTCCAATTGAGGTTTCTAAAGCGGAAAAAATATTGAAACCTGAGGTTCATAATCTTCAGTTAGTAAAATGTTTGAGGCTGTAATATCTCTATGGATTATGCGCTTTTGGCAATCACAGTGAAGATAATGCAAACCTTCAGCTACACCAACTGCAACTTTATATCTTATTTCCCATTCAAGTCTCTCTTTTGAACCTGAAATGCTGAGTTTTTCGTTTATCAGTCAAAATAACATAATATTTCTATGTTCATCTCATCACTCTAGACATTTCGTTCAATATTAAGCGTCGATATTATCAGTTATTAGGCCAAGAAATCAAGATTAAACAAACATAACTAGCCAAGTTAAGAGGGGTTACAGCACCGTGCAATAAAGTACTGATGCTTCCATGGGGTAAGAACTGAAGAACAAGGTATAAACCGCCATCAGCGCTATAACCAATTAATTTAGCAGCATTAGGATGGTTAATGTGAGCAATAATTCCCAGCTCAGATAAGAAATCATCAACTTTGTCCTCATCATTCTTCTCTTGCTTTGTGATCTTTTTCACCGCGACAATTTGACCATCAGGCAAACATCCTTTGTATACTTCTGCATGTCCACCTTGCCCAATCAAGTTGTCTGCCACATTCAAAGACACAATTTATTATAAAAAAGGGCAAACTATGCTTAAATTCAGTTTATTATCGAGTAATACAGATAACGGTATCTAATTAGTACTGTTTAAAATTTGCAAGAAAGCAACATAAGGCAGTCCGGTGCACTAAGCTCCCGCTATGTGCGGGGTCCGGGGAAGGCCGGACCACCCCGAACCACAAGGATCTATTGTACGCCGCTTTACCCTGCATTTCTGCAAGAAATTGTTTCCACGACTCGAACCCTTGACCTCCTGGTCACATGGAGGTAACTTAACCAGTTACGCCAAGCTTCCCTTCAACAAGAATGCAACATAACTGGTGTAAAATTCTGGGATCAATGACAATGACAAGAAGATGCAGGCATGTGTTGTCACTTAATGAGACAACATCATCAACTTAGCAAGTTCAGTTTTCGAGGGGACAAATTGAAACCTAAAGGACCACAGAAATCAAGGAAAACTTAATAAGCTGGTCCATCAATAACTCATGCCAACTTGCAAAAAAGTTCCACATTGAACCCTCTGATCTGTTATAGTTGGCCTAATGGACAATGATCTGACTATTTTTCAGGTAGGGACTACCACTTTTTCAATGAGTACAATGATCTGACTATTTTTCAGGTAGGGACTACCACTTTTTCAATGAGTACACACCATGCCTAAAGAAAGGATGAGGATCAAGTACAGTCAGTTTTGACTGCTTAAACTGGGGTTTGAGTCGTGGAAGCAGCCACTAATGCTTGCATTAGGGTAGGCTAACTCTTAGGATGTGACCCTTCCCTGTACCGTGCACTACCGCAGTATGCTTTGTGAATTGGGCTGCCATTTTTCATAGAGATTTACCTAATTACCTTGTAAGCGACTTAATGGCATACATATTCTTTGAACCGAAGATGCATAGAATTTAAACTAAGAAAATTAGTTAAATAAGCAATATTACCTTGATTAAAATTATCTGTAGCATCAGCAAGATCTCTGTAGCTAAAATTCCTCCAAGAAGGCTTAGGCATAAAAGAATCATCATCACAATCACTAGACTCTTCTTCAGTACTTTTACTTTTGGACAAAATTCTCCTTATATTCTTTGGTAAAATCATCTCATAACCTCCTAATAATGGTATACTTGATAATCTTCTCATTGACCTTCTTTTTATATTATCAAAAAGATTTTTCCAATAAACACCTTGAATTAATTCCCCTGAAGATGATGATGCAAAACTGCTGCTCCTATCATCACTGCTGCTAATGCTGCTATTGTCTGAATCTGATGAATTCAATGTAGGAATTTCTAATACTCCTCTTGGTGATAATGATGATGAATACTGATTATCGTCGCTATTGTTGTTGTTGTTGTTGTTATCTTCTGCCTTTTTCTCATCTTTTTTATTACTTTCCTTTTCTCCATTTTCTTTGTCACAAGGAGCAACTTTTCTACCTACAAAATTCACAGGTAAAATAAGAATTTATCGGCAAAAGATGTATCCGTCATAAGCCGGTGGCGGAGACAGAAATTCCAGATTTGACAACATGTACTTCTCTAGTGTCAAGTATATTTAAAAACCATATTTATATGCACACAAATTTAGAGCAACCATCATGTTATCTGTGTATAGGTTATGGGTTCGAGCCGTGGAATCAGCCACTGCCTACATCACAACCCCTTGGAGTGCGGCGCTCATATCCTGCGTGAACGTAAGAATGGTTTGTGCATCGGGCTGCCCATTTAATTTTTGTGGTATAACTTTCTGAGTAATTGAATTTTCTTCATTACATGTGACTCCGCCATTGGCTGTGTTAGATTGGCAACCAGCAACAATTTTTGAAAATACGATAATATGTAGGAAATTTGAGATTAAGGCGTAGTTATTGTGACGATTCTATTAAGTCATTAATAAACAAGAACTTTCATATATACACGGCAGCCGGGTGTACTAAGCTTCCGCTATGCACAAGGTCCGGGAAAGGCCACAACACAAGGATCTATTGTACGCTGCATTTCTGCAAGAGGCTGTTTACATGGCTTGAACCCGTAACCTTATGGTCACATGGAGGCAACTTTGGTCGCAACTTTATCAGTTACGCCAAGTCTTTCTTTCTAACATTTGTAATACACAACAAGAAAAAAATGTTGATACACAATCTTGTATGTTATAAAGAATATTCAAGCTTTATATCTAAAATGAAACATATAAAGGAAAATAAATGAAAATAAGTGCAAAGAAAAGCTAAGAATAACCTTCCATTGGGATATTTGGAATTTGTGTCAAATGCTCAAATGAATCAATAGAAGCTTCCTGAAATAATATGCAGGAAAAGAGCTAACCAAAAAATCATAGAAATAAGCTCTGAATATATTTACATTTGAGCAAATTAAATTCCAATCAAACTCTCTTCTTCCCTGCAGAAAATAGGAAGAAGAAGAAGAAGAAAGGAAGAAGAGAGAAAGAATGAAAAAATGGAAGAATTTTAGCAAAAATGATTAGGTTTGAGAGGTTATTATTCTTCTTTGAAAAAATGGAGGTGAAGCTGTAGAAGTGGAGAGAAAAAAACGGCTTTTGTGGTAATTGAAAAAAATGTTTTGAGTACATTTATATACGCTAATTAATAACTATAGTTGAATTAATATTGTAATTAATTAAAGTGTAATTCATTAAATAGTTGTGGCTGATGAAATTCCAGCCTTTGGATTATGACATTCTTGATTTTTGGTGCAACTATCATTAGGACATTGTCGGAGAAAAGAGTGTATATATTACTCTTATCTGTGTCATATTATCTGTGGTGATTTTTAAAAATAATTATCTTAAATTATTTATTACTTTCTCCGTTTTAATTTAAGTGAATTTATTTGATTGGGCACGGAGTAAGAAAAGAGAGAATAATTTTGAACTTATAGAGTAAAATAAGACACATATATTTTTTGTGGCTATAAATTATTGCATAAAACTAAATTGTTTCCAAATACAGAAAGATGTCATTCTTTTTTGCACGGACTAAAACAGAAATAGGTTTATAAAATTAAAAGGGATGGAGTATTTTACAAGTTCAAAAGTAAATTAACTATTTTTTTTTCTATTCTACTCTTAATATTAATTGTTCTTAAAGACTACAAGTATCTTAATTATGAGTAAGTAATAAAAGCAGATAAATTATATCCTAAGACATAAATAAAGGTAAAATAGTAAAAAATCTTTCATATTTAATATTTAAGGAGTGTGTAAAAGAGAAACAGGACAGATAATATAAGATGGAGGGGGTACTTCCGTCTCAAATACAGCCCTTGAAAAATATATTAATTAGAATGGGTTTGGACTATTTTACTCTTATTTATGTCTTAAGAATTAATATTTCTTTATTGAATATTTACTATATTATGTGTTATTTTCGTTTTCAAGAACAATACTATTAAATGTAAAATAGAAAAAAATAATTAATTTTGTCTTGAACACCTAAAATAACAAATAATTTGAAACTATTATTTTTAGAAACCACAATAGATTATTTGAAACATGTGTTTTCATGAATTAAGCAGAAACGAAATTCAACCACAATACAATTTCCATCCATAATACAAACGTGCAATAATTAATCAGGTCGGATTATTAAAATTTAAATAAATTACCTAAATCCACTGGCCAATCCTATATAAAAGAATAGTTATTCGGTGACTCTATTAGCTGTACAACTTCAATATAATCAAATGAATTACTATTTAGCAATATCTTCAAATACCACTTAAAATTTACCAAAAGTTGAGCAGAATAGTAACTACTCCTCTATCCTGAAGCAAACATTTTAGGTTCGAACCCTGAATATATAATTGCATTTGATATGAAGTATTTAAAGGTGAAATTTAAAATAATCAGATTATAAGTGGTAACTAAAAAAAATAGCCACAATTTTAAAGTAATTGAAATTTAGTCATTTTTCAAGTAAAATAAATCTGAACAAAAATACTATTCAAAATTTAGAAATATTCCAGCATAATATGATAGAGTTCGAATTTTTTACATGTGAACTTCTAACATAACATGCTGGAATTTCATAATGTAATGTGGTTCTTACATAATATGTTGGAAGTTCAAACACAGGTGCTCCAATCTCCAATATATTATGTTGGAACTTTCCGATGTGCTGGAATTCCAATATAATATGCTGGAAGTTCAAACACAGGTGCTCCAATATCCAATATCTTATGTTGGAACTTTCCGATGTACTGGTGTCACGACCCTAGTTCACCAATCGTGAACACGTCATGACGGGACCTAGTCTTCACGACTAGGTAAGCCTAACACAAATTGTGGAAGTAACAACATTTACGAAATTTATAATCAAAAGCTAAATAACGTGAGTAATGTATATAGTTGCCGCCTGGCACATACACTTTAACACTTTAAATTATGAAACTATCCCAAAGACCCGGAAACCCACGGGCAACACATGCTAAAAGTAATACATAACACTTCTCTAATCATCCGGAAAGTCTATAATAAGGAAGAACGAAATAGTATCTGACTAACTAAAGGGGTAGAGTGAGAGGGAGATTCTCCGGTCTGCGGATGTGGCAGATTTACCTCAAGTCTCCGAAATGCTCCCTACAACTACTGATAATGCGCCTGCGTAGAGGTACCTAGATCCGCACATGAAAAACATGTGTAGAAGAGGCATGAGTACAACACAGTGGTACTCAGTAAATGCCAAGCCTAACCTCAATTGGGTAGTGACGAGGAAAGGTTAGGGCCCTACTGAGGCAGAAATAATACAATAGCAAAAATATTATCAGTGTAGAAATCTGACGAAACTAATGAACGCAATAGTGTAATAAGCCAGATCAACGAAAAAATAATACTACAAAGACAGAATAGAAACACAGAGTAGACACAGCAAAATTGCAAAAATGCCAACGAGGGTCTCCTAGGATACCGTCCTGTAGCCTTTTCCTCAACTGTCCATTGGATCTCCCGAAATACCATTCCGTAGTCCAACTCTCATACCAATATCAAAGGATCTCCTTGGATACCGTCTTGTAGTCCAATCATCAGTGTGAGAGGGGTCACCCGGGATATCGTCCCGTAGTACCAAAATAAAAGTGCAGGGGGATCTCCCGAGAATCGAACCCGTAGTCCCAAAGTAAACAAACAAGGGGAGGAGGGAGGGAGGGGGAGCTACCGAAATCCCACATCTGTAGTCCCAATGTAAATGCGCAATCACAGCCAGAAACAAACCAAGAGGATGAAGTACGAAAAATAGAGCAGTAGATAGAACTAGCCTAGAATGCTTCACGTAGTACAATTAAGAAACTTAAGCAATTAGGCAGTTAATCCAGTTAAACATGCTTTCCTAGCCTAGCACAAGTAATAAGCTTCAAGCAAGATAATGCAAGTAAGAAAGGAAGCTAAATATTAACAACTTAAGCAAAAATCAGATTTTTCATCAACCAGCTCAAGTACGCGCTCGTCACCTCACGTACAAGGCACTCAAATATCAAGAACAATCCTAAGAGGAAAGATCCCCCACACAAAGTTAGACAAGTCACTTACCTCAAATCGGTGCAAAATCAACTAAGGAACGATACATTTTCCACGAGTATCTGTCTCCAAATGGCCCAACTCTATTCAATTCAATTACATATCGTAAATAATATTACAAACAACTTATTCCACTATAAAAATTAAAGCTAGGGCGTAAAATAAGGTAAAATAACCAAAATACCCCTCAGGCCAACAACTCGTAATCGGATAACTTTTGTATTTTCAGAACCCTCATACTTTCACGATTCTAACCATATAAAAATAAACTAAATTGGAGGTCAAATGCCCACTGAAAATCACATAATTAAGTCTAAGAAGTTTCATCCATTTTCCCTAATTTTAGACCTTGAATTTGAATTTTAATGGTTGATTTAACAAGGTAATGATGAAATATAATTACAAAGGATCAAAGTAATGTTACCTAATGATCTTCTCTTCAAAACCCACTCCAAATCGCCTCCTCTCGAGCTCTCAATTGATTTTCCAACTTTTGCAATTAAGCCTTGATAAACCCTTATCAGAACAGTCGTTTTCGCTTTTGCGGCCCAGGGACCGCTTTTGCGGAAAAACCAACCACTTATGCGGTTCCACTAAAGTATCCAGAGTCCGCTCTTGCGGACCATTAACTGCATTTGTGGTTCCACTTACGCGGAAAGGAGACCGCTTATGCAGTTTTCCTGAGGTGGTGCCCAACTCCGCTTATGGAATGAAGAAGCTGCTTATGTGGTGCCGCTTCTGCAGTTTCCAAGCCGCATAAACGGAAATACCAGAAGACGGGAAGTTTAGCTGCTGCACACTTTAGGAATTCTACCCGTCGACCATCCGAAATCATCCCGGGGCCCCCGGGACCCCAACCAAAAATACCAATACCATCTAACGCCTTATTCGAACTTGTACCAATCCTTAAAACATTTAAAACAACACCGAAACCCCGATTAAATCAAACAGTCAAGCCTAAGAACTTCAAGTTTATCCAAAATACACTTTCGATCCGAAACCTACCCAATCCTTGCCCGAATGACCTGAAATTTTGCACATACATCTCAAATGACATGACAGAGCTACAACAACTTCCAAAAATCTAATCTGAACCTCGGATCAAAAATTCACTATCGGACCGGAAACTTCAAAAATTCAAACTAGTATTTCAAGCCTAAATGAGCTATGGACCTCCAAATTACATTTCGAACACGCTTCCAACCTCGAAATTACCTAACGGAGCTAACGGAACCATCATATTTCCATTCTGAGGTCGTCTTCACACTGTTCCGAATACAGATCATTTTCCAACTCTTAAGCTCTCATTTAGGGATTAAGTGTCCCAAAACGCTCCAAATTCTAACACCGAACGTCCTGGTAAAACAAAATAGCAGAAATGAACTTAAGGAAAACAGTTAATGGGGGATCAGGGCATAAATTCTAAAAATAACCGGTCAGGTCGTTACAGCTGGAGTTCCAACATAATATGTTGGAAGCTCATACATGTGAGCACGTGATTTTGCCTCAAACAATTGAATTCCAAAATATAAAAAATACAAAAATAATTTTTCGTTTGCAAATTATTTTGAATTGTGTGTGCAAAATACTAGTGTTTGTTAATTGTTAAAAGATAAATTTGAAATGAAAATACAAAAAAAAAAGAATTAATTAGAAAAATATCACAAAATTATAAGACAAAATACAAAAAATCAGAAAATAAAAAAAGATACAAAAATTGGGAAAAAAAATAAAAGAAATACATCAGTGAAAATAAATACAAAGTAAATAAGTACAAAATATAAAAGGAAAATACAAGAAATTAAATAAAATACAATTCAAAAATAACAAAATACAAAAACATACAATATATAATATTAATTTGGGCCAAATACATGAAATACACTGCCCAAGTACACAAATACAGACCAGGCCCATGTCATTTTGACCGGTCTGCCCAACCACCAAACCAAACGACGCCGTATAAATGATTAGATCCGGGCCGTTGATGCAATTGATCAACGGACCAAGTAAGGCGGTGCCCTTATAAACCAAACGACGTCGCATGAAGGAATCAATCACAACCGTTCATTGTACCTAATCAAATGGACGAGGCTGATGAACCATTTAAATGAAACGACTTAGTCTAGGTAATTGATCTCAGCCGTTCAAGCACTTAATCTAACGGACCAAAGGAAACACCTCATTAAACTAAACGACGGCGTTTAAGGTCCAAATGATTCTGGCCATTCATCTGAGTGAATCCAACGGTTAAGAAGCAATGTTACACATTCAGTATATATCACACCCTCTCCATTCAAACTCTTCATTATACACATAACCCTCCCTATCTCACAAACCCTAGCCGCCATGAGACCCCTCTCCTTCCTCCCACCTTCTCTCATGGAGACCACCGGAACCCTACCGGTGGTCACTCCCCTGCCTTCTTCTCCAGCTCAGCCCAACCCCCAAACACCCTTCCTCACCTTGAAACAACCCTTAACATCATTAACCCCGTCTAAAACTTACTAGTCTCCCCCAGTCTTAAAATTCTAGTCGTCGGAACCCTAGCCGGCGACCACCAAAGTATGAATCAGACTCCCTCCTTAACACCATCTGACTGTCTTTAGACGATCTACCACCCTACCATAACCATATACCTCGAATATCACCCTAACCTTTCAAATATTAGAAAGAGTCTCGCTGGAACCCTACTCCGGCGAGCACCCAAAAACAATACCTCTTCAAAACCTTACCCCAAGTCCACAAACACCACTCTCCTACTCAAATCAAACCCCCAAGGGCCTGTTTGGGATATCTGATACTCAGGAGACCAAGAGTCTCTGAAACTCTGGAAAAATCAAAAATTAAAGAACGAAGAGAAAAAGAAGAAAGAAAGAAGAAAAGAAAGAAAGAAAAGGAAAAAGAAAGGAAAAATCCCTAAAAAGCTAAGTACCTTACCCCGTTTTTTTCCAGTGGCTTTTATGTTTTCACCTCTTTGAAACTTGATTCTTTTATGTGCTTATCTGTTTAGAACTTAGAGAATTTTTATGCATGTCTAAAAATCTAAATCTATCTCTATTCTATGTCTTGTTCGTACTTGTTCATATTAGCCCTGAATTTCATTCCATGCGTGCGTGAAATCATCTAAGGGTTCTTAAGTTCTGATATTAGCTACTTGTAAATCATATGCTATTAGCTATTTTTACGTGATTGTTCAGTAGATCCTATCTCGATTAGGGTTTTAACTAGTTGGAATTCAACCATTATCAACTTATCCCTCTGAGTTCTGATTAGTTTGAAAATTAAGTCGTGATTAGGGTTACTTGTACAAAACAACATGAATGTGGCTATATCTGCAATTTGATTTGTATGTTTAGTTTCTTCTGAACTTCTGAGTGCTTATGTGTACTTAGGTTATATGTGTAAATGCTTTTGTGGCTATGTTTGCAAATATAGTATGAGTTCTGATAGTGGCTATCTTTATAAAAGTGGCTAACATTGAAAAGGTCTATAATCTAAGATTGGTTAAGTTTTAAGACAAGTCTTAGGGTGCTATATGTTAAATAAATTCAAGTTACCAAAATCTTGACAGACCTAATGTAGGTCGGGTAAATGTAATAAAATACAAGGGGTAAAAGGGGAAAGGCAAATGGTATTCTTGTAGATTAAATAGAGCCTATAGGGACAAAAATGACTTTAGTACTTGTTTTTTTTTTTTTAAATACTTGAATAATAAAGGGTAGACTAGGCATAGCTAAAAGGTAATTTTGTAATAAACCTTAGCAAGTGGGGGCAACTAAGTAAAACCTGCCCAATATAACAAAAAGGAACACCCCAGAACCTTCTAGCAGGGGTTCAAGGGTATTCCGTTACAATTCTACTAGACCTTAGTGTATTTAATTGAAAATAGTGGGGGAGGGAAAGAGAAATAATCAAATTGAAATTACCCCAAAAAATTACTCTATAAATAGGCTGTCTCAAGCCTGAAAAAAGGGTTCTAAATTTTACAATTGAATAGGACAATTCAAAAAGGTTCCGAATTTTACAATTGAAGAGGACAATTCAAAAATGTTCTGAATTTTACAATTGAAGAGGACAATACAAAAAGGATCTGAATTTGACGATTGAGTGGCTGGAGGGTTCACGACTGGCTGGAATTTTTACAATTAAGAGAGTTCGAATTTGATTCCAGTTTTAAGAGTTCAAAACTTCACTTATATTGTTCTTCTACTTAGTCTTTGAGTCGAGTATTGTTCGTGGGATCTTTGCTGGTTGTTTTTTTATTGTGTTCATCTCAACTAGCTTGGATTTCTTTTATTTTTCGAGTCGATTACTGGTTATCTATTAAGTTTGGGAGTTGCTGTGTTATTTCCTGCTCATGTTTGCTGTTGATACTCTGTTGCTGCCATTGCCGACTTCTCTTGTCCTTCATCTCCATTAGAACTCATTAGTTTGTTTTTGTTTGATCAGGTACATAATACTTCCTGAAGGTGTAATTTAAATCATGATGAAGAAATGAAGTTATAAAATTAATTTTCGATGAGATTATTTCTGTTTCTTTTCTTATAGTTGTAGTTATAACTCGTAGATTCTCTGTAATTCATTAGGAATGGTTGTAGTAATTACAACTATATGAGTTCGATCTAGATTAGAGTAGAAGTAGTTAATGCTGTAGTTAAACGTAATTCAGCAATTAGCTATAACTATCACATAATTCTAAGAAAACTAAAACGGGCTAATAGTAAGTTAATTTACTTAGATACATAAGTATGATTCTGAAACTGGGCATATAAATTGGTACTTAGCTATTTTTGTTAGTTAAACCCTGAATCAGGATCGATTTAATCCAAAAAAGGAATAAGTAGTTCAGAAGTTTAAATTGTATTATCGCCTACCTTCACTTAAAAAATGATTTATATACAGATTTGTTTTTAGACTTCTGTGATTGTTAACAACAGTAGTTCAGGCATGCTTAGTTAATGTTACAACACTGTTTTCCTTTAGTTAAAAATAAAGTGACAAATAAGTTCTGCAACTAGTATCCTAATAATTACTTGAATAACTGAACCTGTCATATATAGAATAACAATACCGATATAAATTACTTTGCTAGAATTCTTAATTAGTTGTTAAATATTGAAATTAGTAGTGATCGAAAAATGTAACTTGATACCTTTTGAAATAATATGGTTTATTGACTCCTCTACCATTTGAATAATACTTGTTCAAGTACTGTTAGCTTGCTCTTAATTTCGCTTATATAGTCTGGGCCTAGTCATGAATATAGGCCCATGTTTGATTAACGTGGTGCTTGTGTTCTCGATTAGGAACAGTAGTATACATTGGGCTCTAGATGCCCAATTGTCTTTAATAATAGACTGTTAAGCAGTCTAAAGTCCAGGCCCAATAATGAATAATGGCATGGACTCCAATATTATAGTTTAAAAATAACAGAAAAAATAGATATGTATCGGGAAGAAAAAATAAAAATAGAAAATATAGTGTATGAATAGGATTGAATTTTTAAAATAAGGGATGAGCCTTGGGAAAGACCGTGAAATTCGCTAAACTTTGGGAAAGACCGTGAAATTAACTTTGGGAAAGACCGTGAAATTCGCTAAACGGTTCTTCTGAGTCTAGAATGTTACAAAGAATGAAAACACACGGGGCCCCCAAATAAATTTCAACATAAAATTCTAGACTCAGAAGAACCGTTTAGCGAATTTCACAGTCTTTCCCAAAGTTAATAAAGACGTAGACATTGTAGGCGCGATTAATAAAATTACGTTCCTAATACGGGTGCACATTTATGTGACCCAAATCTTAAATCCCGGCGAAGCTGAAATGCACTAAAGTCACAGGCGTACTGGTGACGGTGTGACTCGAAATGCGTTTTCATGACGTCGCATGTCTTAAAAAATAACAAAGCGGGACATTAATAACACTTGAAAAATTGAAGCATATAAGGAAATCAGATAAAAACAAATATGGCAGTTGAGCGACCGTGCTAGAACCACGGAATCCGGGAGTGCCTAACACCTTCTCCCGGGTTAACAGAATTCCTTATCCGAATTTCTAGTTTCGCGGACTGTGAAACAGAGTCATAATTTCCTCGGTTCGGGATTAAACCGGTGACTTGGGACACCATTATTTTCCCAAGTGGCGACTTTGAAAATTAATAAATAAATCTCGTTTTGAATGTCCTTTAACTGGAAAAACTCCTTCCCTATTATTATTATATCTCTTCCCGGGGTATAGTAGTAATTAGTGGCACATACCTTCGGGTAAAGTAGTGTGAAAAAAAGAGGTGTGACAATACACAAATGCTCTAATCTCGAGTATATTATGCTGAAACTTTCTATGTTGCAGCAAACTAGTGGCTATTTTTTAATGCTTTTGCAAACGCTGACTATTTTTCAATTATCAGTTCAAAAATTGGCTAACCCACGATGTTTTCCCCAAAAGTAGAATTTTTCGGCCCGAATTTAAATTAGTCGAGCCACAAGCGAATACCAGGCAACAACAAAAAACTTACCACTTGGGGGGGGGGGGGAGGTTATAAATCAAAGTTTCCACATTAAGAATCAAAGTTGGAATGATTCTATTGATGAAATATGGATTTAATTTGAAAAAGTCTAAATATTAGTCATTAGTTAACATATGATATAGTCAAGATCAAAGTGATGTGCTTGCGTGCATACAAAATTGGTAATTAACACCAATGTTGAACTTAATATCGTATGAATTCTTAGAAATCAATGAAATACAGCCAAAGTTTATTTTTTGAAATAATTCTAGAGACCTCTCTCCAGATAGAATTATCTCTTAATACACTTTAGAATAATCTACCTCTTACTATACTAACCATCAATCAATGGAATGTTAATTTATGATTAACGGTTAAGGCGGGATTAAAATTAGTTTAGACAAGTACTCTTACAATTAAAATTATTAATTTTTTAAAAGTACAGAAAAAATTCAAATTTCAAATAATATAGACATAAAATAATGTATTAGTTTTAATTTGAATATAACTAGGTAGCTTGTCCAAGTGCTTCATGTCTACTTGCATGAGTAATGATCATTAAAATCTCGAAAATTTGTTCTCTGGGTTTTCAGTCTCCCCCTCTCCCCAAAACAATCGCAACAAATATACTTCTGTTTTATTTCACTTAGTATCCAATATTCATTTCGGAATTTTATTAATTAACATTTAAATCGAATATTCTATTTTAAAAGTAAAACATTAATTTCATAGCGAAGACGACTTCATTTCTACAACTCTTTCTTCAGCTTTCCTTTTTCTTACTTTTCTTCTTAGTAAACTGTCATTTTCATTACTATTTAATGATAGATGTAAGTTCCTCCTACCAACACAAGCAAATTTAAAGAGAAAACTTTGGACATGGTTATATTGATAAAAGAATTTTTATATCACAAAATGTTGCTACAAAATAAATAGGATCCTCGACCTTAATTAGAAGTCTGGGATTCTAATTTTGAAGATGAAAATAATTCTCGTAGCAGGATGTATAATTCCCTTTTAATGGTCCTTACATGGCACAAATCTGAATTTATCATGATTTCAAAGAGAGTATCGAACAACGGGTGCAAAACCAAAAAATAAGAATTCCTGATCTTTGTTGATGAATATTTAGTTATGTATCAGGAGTGATTAACATCACAATTATGAATCTCAAAAAGCAAACAAAGA
Organism: Nicotiana noctiflora; assembly: GCA_032618575.1. Classification (NCBI taxonomy): domain Eukaryota; kingdom Viridiplantae; phylum Streptophyta; class Magnoliopsida; order Solanales; family Solanaceae; genus Nicotiana; species Nicotiana noctiflora. The sequence continues at coordinate 52,768 of JASVEL010006364.1, read as the reverse complement.
CCTAATAAGAGATGAAGATTAAATGGTTTAGTGGGTGAACTAAACTTGCTAATCTACGTAAATTATGTTTTATGATCAAAATAATTAATAACCTAAACTTGCTATTGTACGTACTAAATTTATACTTCAAAAATTGAAAAAATATACCCTTACCCTACCAACCTCACCAATGTCACTTCAGTTAGGAAAGTGCGTTGAACTGAATTCTAATTGGAATAGCACCTTAAGGCTAGTAATTTCTTTCTACTCCAAATTACTCCATATGTCCCAATTTATGGGCGAAGCTCTAACTTTGAGGGTCAAACTTTTAAATTTTGATCGTGAATTTAGATATAGAATCTTTAAATTTTTCGATTAAAATTTATATTAAAAGTACTAAAAGTTACAATAATTAACAATGTAACATATCCAAAAGACATGAAATAGTCACCGTCAATGAAAAATTCCTTTGATCTCGAATTTGAAATCTGCCATATAAATTGGGACGGAGGGAGTAATTATCTTATAGTTATAGCCTATATGAGTATCACTTTATGAACATCAAACTTCAATGTATTTTGACGCCATTTTTTTTATTTTATTTATGACATATTAAAACCTAGTGACACTGCTAGGTCGGGTTCAAAGGAAAGAAGAGATGGGTGATCCGCGAACAATAACGACAGAGGGCTCGTATCCTCCCTTGCGCTCTTTTTCACGCCTATTTGTACACAATTATTCCCAAATAGACGCAAAACTTTCTCTTTTTAGTGTTGAAATATTGAAAACGTAAATAGTTTTTTTTTTTTTTTGCTCAATTTCAATATTTGCGTGCGGACTTATATGTTAATGTATTGTCTTTGAAAAGCGTCATTTTATTCTTAAAATTAATTATGTTTAGATAATTATTTATTTGATTTATCCCGGATTTACTAACATTGTTTTGTTTTGTTTTGTTTGTTGATTTTCTCTCTCTTTTCTGAGCCGAGGGTCGGCCGTAAACAGCCTCTCTACCCTTTCGGGTAGGGGTAAGGCCTGTGTACGTATTACCCTCCCCAGACCCCACTTTGTGGGAACATACTGGGTAGTTGTTGTTGTTGTGTAATTGTAAGAATTTGAAGAAAAAAAAGGTTACGAAAATGTTATTGAAATTACAACATATTCTCAAATTAGCAAAGATACTATTTCAAGATAGTCAAGAAGGGGTTGATTTTTCTGCTATTTTTCTTAACTGATCTTGGACATGACTTTTTTTTCCTAATAGAGAACTAAAACAGTTAGTGGCATGAAGTCATCAACAAAAGTTCTTACTTCTATTAGGTAGTCAAAATTCAAGGTGGGGCACCAACTTATACTACTTTCACTAAAATATCCAATTGAAAGTTACAATATGGTGAGAGATAAGATTTACTCACCAATAACCAGAGATTTCAGATTTAAATTATAGAATTAGAAAAATCCTAATAGAAAGTGCTTAGAACGCAAATTTAAATTAGTCGGAGAAATATAACTACCGAAGACGAAGCGAGGAAAAAAGAAACTTAATACAGTAAGACTTCTCTATAATAATATCTTTATGTAAAAGCACTTCACAATAAAAATCAAATCTTTTCGAAATCAAATTTTATAATAGCATTAATTTACTGTAACATCTAAAAATATTTTGAATAAACAAAGATATTACAAGAGATTTGGTTGTACATTGGTTAGTTGGGGTTTGCACAAAGAAGAGACTTATGGTTCGGTTGTTCCAACTGAAGACTTCCGTTTAGCCAATGGGGTAATAATTAAACATCTGGATATGTGTGTATGATATATTGAAGTTTTAAAATCTAAAATCCCTCTTATTATTCTTTTCCTAGCATTCAAGCATGTGCCACTAAGATTTAAAAGTAAGTTCTATAAAGTAGTAATTAGATCTTAAGTTATATGAGATGGAGTGTTGGCTAATTAAGAACTTTTATAATTAAATTAAAGATGAAATTAGGGAAGATGACGATGCTAAGATGAATATGTAAGCATACTAGGAGAGACATGGTCAGGAATAAGCTATTTGGGAAAAGATAAGCATGGTCTCCGGTGCGGATAAGATGCAATAAGCGAGGTTGAAATGATTCAAGCATATGAAGAGGAAATGTCTTGATGCCCCAATAAGTGTATAATCTATGTATATTGATTATAAAAATAAATAGTGAATCTGATTGACTATTCAGGGAAATATCTCTGTTAGGACTGAAAAACACAGGTGTCATGCGGAAGCTAGCAACGCAAATCTTGAACGATGATAAATCATACAACAAAGAGAAATTTACCAAAAGAGACACAAACATTTAACTTGATTCGGTCAACTGACATACGCCCACACCAGAGATGAGCAATCCACTATAATAAAAAGAGAGCACAATATATCGAGAGAACAACCTCACGAAGAGGCAAACACAAGTAATACACTGACACTTGTCACGTAAAGTTCTCCCCCTAAACACGACTCTCAAGCCACATATGGCTACATTATGAATGCTACTGAATGAGAAGGAATGATCCTCAATTTATAGAAGTCCAAACCTTTTCCTACAAGAAACAAGGAATAGCCAAATATTGGAGATTTATAATTTCCTTTTACAAAAAGAAAAACCCAGTAAAGGTAATTATATTTGCCTTTTCCTTCAAGAGATAGGAAAACCAAATATGGTAAGAAAATTATGGCAAATGCCTAACAATTCTCCCCCTTAGCCTGAATTTTATAACAAAATAAACTTGATCCACCTTCTTCACATGGCCTTCAACAGGTCACAGCTCCATATCTCCGCCATAAAGTTTGTCTCAACGTGCGTAGCACTCTGGTCAAATTTCTCAATAAAAAAGCCACGATTATTGTCAAATATGTTGCAGCTAGAACTGAACACGCTAAGATGAACTTGTCTTGAACCTGGCTATCAAAGCAAATCTTGAACGACGATAAATCATACAACAAAGAGAAATCTACCAAAAGAGACATAAACATTTAACGTGGTTCGGTCAACTGACCTATGTCCATACCGTAGATGAGCAATCCATTATAATAAAAAGAGAGTACAAAATATCGAGAGAACAACCTCACGAAGAGGCAAACATAAGTGACACACTAACACGTGTCCCGTAAAGTTCTCCCCCTAAATATGACTCTCAAGCCCCATATGGCTACATTGTGAATGCTACTGAATGAGAAGGAAGGAACCACAATTTATAGAAGTCCAAATATTTTCCTACTAGAAAAATGACTAGCCAAATATTGGAGATTTATAATTTCCTTTTGCAAAAAGGAAAGCCCAGTTAAGGTAATTATATTGCCCTTTTGTCACGACCCTAGTTCACGAATCGTGAACATGTCATGATAGCACTCAGTCTTCGCGACTAGGTAAGCCTAACACAACGCGGAATGTACACTTTTATGAATAAAAGATAAGATAACAGCGGAATAATATAAAAGAAATGTAATAAGTGCCGCTCGGCACATACACTTTGCCAAATACCGGAAGAAATACAACCACCAAGGCCCGAAAACTCACGGGCAACACAGACTAAGAAAGAATACAATTGTGGCTCTATACATCAAGAGTGTCTGCACAACGAAAATAAGGAAAATAACTGACATCACTAAGAAGAATAGAAGAAGACCCTCTGGATCTGCGGACGTACGCTACAAGAAAACGGCTTATCTGCGACCAACATTTAGGGACGAGTTAATAATCCCGTATCTAAAAGTGTACGTATTGCGACGACATTATATTGTGGTCCTTAATTCTATATTTTTTTGTGAATGTACTAAATCTGGTCCCTAAACAAATTAGTAAGTGGTCTGAAATTATAATTGAGGGGCTAGAGCGGGAGAGAATGCCGCCAAATATAATACTCGAATATAAAAAAAATAAATAGTCGCCAAAACTAATTTAGTAAATTAAAAATTCCAAAAACTAAAAGACTATGTTTTTTCAAAACAAACGATCTGAAGCCTGCCCTAGTGTCTCAAAACACGAACGCTCATGCTCTGCCCCTTTATCAATCTCTCAGAATTTGTTTTCTCAAAGCAAAAGATACGAATTGATTTGTGAATCGCGTGCCCTAATTTTCAACCTTTGTTTGCAAATCCAGGTACGCCCTCTTCTGAGTTGCTCCTTTTCTTTTTTTTCAACCACGCTTTCTGAGTTGCTCATTTGGAAATCGATTTATAACTTTTCTAATTGACTTCTCCTTCTTCTTCTTCTCTAAGATTGAACCTGTAAGAATTTGTTTTCTCAAAGCAAATGTTACGAATTTGTGAATCGAAAGTCTGCCCAAATTTTCAACTTCTGTCTGCGAGTCCAGGTATGTCTCCTCTCCTGAGTTGCTCCTTTTATTCTGTTTCAATCTCGCTTTCTGAGTTGCTCATTTGGAAATCAATTTACAGCTTTGCTATATTTGACTTCTTCTTCTTCTCTAACATTAAACTTGTAAAAGAGTGATACTGAAATGTGTTGAAGTATTTTGTTCCGAGTTTTTACTGCATATGTTGAAGTATTCAAAAATGAGATCCATAAATTTGCAAAATTTTGAGCAAATACACTTACTTAGTAGATGTGTGTATTCGATGATAGCGAAAGAGCGATATTGAAATATATATATGAGTGCCTACTTATTAGCTATTTGCTTTAAAGACGAGCTTCTGAAAAAACCTATACATTTAGATTTGGCGACCATATGCTTGCTGTTTCAATAGAATTAACACAGACAATATCCCTATTAGTCACCATTGTAATCAGAACGCCAACCAAAAGAGCTCTTTATTACATACTATAACATATGCTTGGAGTAGTTGTTCAAGTAACAATATTAATTAAATCAAAAATTTTGGTCACTGTACGTAGTTCCAATTCTTACCTTCTAGCTATTTCTTAATATGTGCTTGTGATAATGAAATCTGCTGAATTCATTGCAACAAAATCAGCTGTGAATTGGCAGGAGAAGTGGTATTTTGGATCGAGTTCTTTCAATTTGATAAAAGCCTTGTTTTGTTGTTGTTCTACTCCTTGTATGTTATTCATGTACTTAGCCAAACGACCAGTGGTAAAAGCGTAATGAGTTAGCAAGTTAACAAGTTTGGAACTTTCTATCGCCTCAAGTAGTTTTCTGTCCTCCATAGTGATCAATGTTGCATTTATGTCCTGCTGTTGCTTTGCATTTGCTACTACCACTACCATCGAGTTGGCTTCAGTTGCAGTTGCCTCATTACAATGCTGCTGTCTAGTAGTTGACACTACTGCTGGAGTGTTAATCTGGTTCTGCTATCCCAAACTTGGTACAACTGCTGATGTGCTTGCCTCACTATGTTGCTGCCTAATTTTAGGGATAAAATATGGGGCCTTTGCGTTTAATTTTCTGCCTGATTTCAACATTAAAGAGCTGCCAATTTTTGGAAAAGAAGGCGAGCCAATTGAAAGCATCTTCTCATCACCACTACATCGCTCACCTTCATCAGTCGAATCCCACGCAAATTCAGTTCTCCAGTCTTCTTCATCATCATCCTCCCTTTGGTTATCCCTAAGTTTAGATTTAGTAATAACCTTCCTCGTGTTGGATTGTATAATTTCGTTGTTGTTTCCAGTAGAAATAACCAACTGCCCGGTATCACTTCCATACTCTCCAAATGATTCCAATGATTGTGATGGCACTTCGTTGACGGATATGTTCAAATTCACTTTTGGTTGTTTAACTATATTGATATGTGCTGCCATCGCATTATGTGTGTCCTTGATGATCTTTTCAACATGAGGACTAGAGAAATGCAATGTAGGTGTATTAGAGCTATGTGCTTGGTTGCCCTTTAGCTCCTCCACATATGGAACCATCTCCGTTGATGCATGTTCTGGAGAGAGAGAGAGAGTTCTATTGTTTTTTAGCCACACCTGGAGACTTGTCCTTTCTATTATTTGTACTTGAACTTATCTCCTGTTGCAAGCTACACACCGCATCTCCCTGGTCATTGTTCAAAGGTTCAAAGGTGTTTGAGCACCTTATATTCTTCGATTCAGCACATAGTTCATCTGTAGAAAATTCTGCAGCATTCTGCTTTGTAGTACCAAGGGATTTTGCTGTGTGAGCTGATGTATGAGATCGATTAACCCCTTTCCAATCTCGACTTTTCATTTGTTGCGCATGTTGGGTTGTTTGAGGTGCTATTGAATCTGCCCTCTCATCACCATGAGCAACTTTCTAATCATAGGGTCGTGCACTAGTAGCATCAATTATTGTTCCTGCTTCAATAGTGGATGTTTCTTAGAAGCCTGTTCCACCTTATAAAGACCTTTTGATTCGTCAACTGTAGCCAGATGTGCTAACTCATTAGCACTTGTTGTAGCTCGAGTGACAGTTGTATCCAATGCTACAATTGCCTGCAAATTTGTATCTACAGTAGTTTGAAATTTTACTGCCCCAGCTACTGCTGATTTATCAGTTGGTTCATTTGCTCTATTGATAGCATTGTAAATTGTGGCCATAGCACTTAAATCCTGAATATCATCTGGGAGTTTATTCTTCATAATAGCTGCTACATCATTGAATTTATCTTCATAGTTAGCAACTGATGCATTAAACATAGCAGCCTGCTCCTTTGCATTTGAGACTTGTGGTTGTTTAAATTCTAAATTCAACAACTTTTATACCCTGTTGAAGCTGCATACTCCAACTCCATGGCATATACATTATGTTCCACAATAGTAGCTTCCACACATGTTAATTCATCAACTTGTTTTTTCATTGCATCAAACCTTGTGGCAAGTGCATTCAATCATTTTCCTCTTTTTTCTTTTGTGCTTTAGACTCCTTTTTCTTCGAGTCCTCTGGTATAACATATCTGACATCTATAAGAAGAGAATTTTGGCACATAGATAGGACATTGGTCGCAGAATTCTGAATATTCTTTATAAACTTGAGATCTTGAAGTTTCTATTTTGTTGTTTACTTTATTTAATTAGGATTTATGAATATTTTGCAAGTTGAAAGATGCTGACTGCCTTTGAATGTGTTTTGCCATTACTATTGTAAATTAACATATACTATTATTTTACCAATAGTTATTTAACTTTTTTCAAAATCTTGTACTTACAGGGTTTGAAGATTGAAGCTATAAGTCAAGATGCAAGTTTGGAAGATTGGAAGCTACAAGCTCATTATTATTTTGCTAAGAATGTTATGTAAAATTTGATATCATAGTCTAGCTTGGGATGTTAGCTAAGTTTTTTAGTTAAGGTGTCGAGCAAATACTGAAACTAATATCATGGGATGTTAACATTGCAATTAATAACTTTATTACCTTTTTATATCTAGATTTTTCAATATCAATTTGATATTTATTGATAAAAATAACTTTTTTGTGACATCGAGCTTTAGGAATACTTTTGGCCAATAAGATCGATATTAGAAATGTGGTCGTTAAAATTTCTACACTTATTTTAAATAGAGACTAGTGCTACTTGTCTCTAAAAGATAAGTTATGACCAGTGTGAGCACGTGATTTTTGCCCTATATGAAAATTACTCCCAAAAAATTCAAAATAAAATAGTTTTGTGTTGTGCGTGATTTATTGTGATTTTTGTGTTATTTTTCTCTTATTATTTGCATTTTTGTGTGTCCATGTCTATTTGTTTAAATTAAAATAAAAATACAAAATATGTTGCATTTATACTTTTAGGATTAATTCCGTACTTAGAAATAGTTAAGCTTATTTAACGACAATGAAAAAAATCACAAACTAATGTATTTTTCATTTTTTACCATTTATTGTCCAATTGTGTGATTTTAATTTATTTTTTGGTATTTAATTATGTTGTTCAATTGTTATTGGACGCTAATTAATACATTTGATAAGTTAATGTTGTTTTATAATGTGATTAGGATTTTTAAATTTAGTTTGAAGTGATTTAAGAAAATAAAAAAAAAAAATGAAATAAAAGATGTTGAAATCGGACTGGGCTAGTTTTAAAAAAAGAAAAATTGAGCCCAAAAACAATGCCCAATACCAAGCCCCATACCAAATTAATCCAGAACCCATTACCATACCCGCCCCGCTCCAACTCATGCGTCAATCGGGACCGTTGGATGCTAATCATCCAATGGCTCAGATTGAATCTTGATTTTTAATACCCAAGACCCCAAAACCCTATTCTCATCTCATTTCACCCAAAATAACCTCTCTTCTCCAGCCTCACACCAAGCCGCCGACCATAACCTCTCCCACCAGCAACGCCGAACGACCAGCAACCGCCGACAACCCTCACGTCCCACGACCATCTTCTTCAACCACGCTCTAACTCGCCGTCGTCAACCACCATCAAAACAACAACCGCCGACAACCCTCAGCTTCATCATCTTCTTCGTTCTCCTCCATCTCACCGGACCACCTCCCACCAGCCACGACAACCACCCCTCCAGTCCTGTCAAGCAGCTCGACGCCACTGCCAACGACCCCGTCGACCTGAGTTTTGTTCAATGCTTAGAAGAATTTAGTTTCTTTTCTTATTTTCGATTTCAAAACCATGGAATCCGAGTAAGTTTAAGTTGAAGCTCGTGTCAATTCGAGTCGCAAGTTGAGGTCTTGCTCGCTGACGCAAGGTCTATTTTTCAGCCTTTGTGACCTTTAATTTCAAGACCGGATTCATTCGTATTGGATACGAAAATAATCAAAGCTCGCGCAAATAGGTTCAATTCTTATCTATATACATGTTTGTTGGGTTGTCGATTGGAAAATGTGTTAAAAGCTATGCTAATCCATCTATAAACATAGGTCTGCGATTAATTTCAATTAAGGTTGGATTCGGATTTAGCATTTATTTTCGATTCATGTTTGAAAATTGTGTTTTGATATGTCATTATTGTTGTTTGGAATCCTGTATTCATTGTTCCGATTTGCCTCGAGCATGTTCAGTTAACAAAAGATAATCTGAACATTCGTTTTCTATGCCTCGAATGCCTTTAATTGTTTATGGTGTTGAAACATCTCTTGGTTTAAGTTTTTCTCGAGATGCAAAGGATGATTTGTTCGAACTTTAGGATCGTTTGAATAAAATTTGAATTTGCGATGCATATTCGAATGGTTCATCTGTTTGTTTCTCTGATTGTTCATTGGTGAAGTATTATTATTGATTTTGGTTTCAATAATGAAACTTCTAGGTTCAGAAAGTGATACCATTTGCTTTTGTTGATTCTTTTGGAGAAAATGTTGGTTTAATGTCATAACTTTCAGAAGTTTTTATTAAGGATTTGGTGTATTTCACCTACTTGAGATGTTTCTAGCACATGGGGAAGGAATATACAAGCTGGAAAGTAGATAACATGTGGGGAAATAATGAAAAAAGCTAAAAGGGATACATGTGGGAAGGGAATATACAACTGAAAAGTGAAAGATTTAAATAAAAAAGGGGATTACTAATGGATTAACACCCTGTTAAATCCTTTTAGGAGCTGGAAAATGGAAAAAGGTTTGGATATAAATAAACAGAGAACACACTGATACTGAGATAGAGCATTCTCTGGAAATATACATTTAGGGAGACATTTCACACATTGAGAATATTGGAGAATATTGGCAGAACACTAGACATACAAGAGAACAGAGAGAGGCAGCTAAAACAAAGAGAGAGCAGTATAGTTTTTGACATTCAAACAAAGAGAGAACAGTGTTAAAAACCTGGGGGGAAGCTACTGTTTCATTGGGCATATGTAGTTCTATCTAAATCTAATAGCTAGTTTGCTCATATGAATTCATAGCTCGATTTCAAGGAGTTTTGTTAAGGTTTAAGACATCAAGTGAAAGCTAAATTGGGTGTTGATTGAAACGTTCTGATTGCATATTGGTTTTATAGAAGATTTGGTTTGTTTGGGAATTTCTTGTTAGTCTTGGCCACTGGTTCTTCAATCTTTTGCTGGAATTTGAGTGTTGTTGCTGCTGGTCTTACTGCTACTACTGATATTTGCTTATCCTCGTTTTTTCATTATATTCCAGGTATATTCTTACGCTCAAGTAATGCTGAAGTTGTTCAAATGTTGAAGATCACTTTGGGAGCATTTTTTTTAAGAGAAAAAATGTATATTCGTGTTTGAAATGTTAATGATTTATTCGGTTAGAAATTAGTTTTATATTGCACATATTGGTTGACACTTTTGAATTATATTTGCAGTGATGTTCATATTACTTTGTGTTGTTTTGATTGGATTTAGAAGTATGGTGGGTTTGTTAATAAATATTCATCAGGATTGATTAAGAGAAAGATAGCTTACTGATTCAAATGATGAGTTGTTGAAGTTCATTTTTAATTGATGAAATGTGTCAATAGGAGCATGATACTTTAATAGTTTAATTTTTATTGTTATGTATTTGGGTAATGATTAAACTAATAGGAGGATTATACTTTAATAGTTTAATAATTTTCATTGTTATATGTTTGGGTAATGATTAAGCTAGTGCTATGTTTTCTTAAAATTAGAAGTATGTTTCACGGTATTACAGTGCAAGTCAAATTATGTGGTAGGAAATTAGATGCTAAAGTAATTAATGGGCTCATATGATGTTGATATCTATTTTTCATAAAACCAACGGCCCAACAATGTCATGGCCCAATTTCCTTTACAATCTTAATTTAATCCATAATTTGTGACCTTCACCATAATCCCAATTTCACGTCTTTACACAAAGATAGTAAATATGTAGTTGTTCTAGGAGCGTATAATAATAATAATAATAATAAATATCAAAAACGGTTAAAAGGATAAAAAAATGCATATAGGTTTGAGCATGTTATATATCAGATAAATAATCCAAATATGATAGTTGAGCGACCGTGCTAGAACCACGGAACTCGGGAATGCCTAACACCTTCTCCCAGGTTAATAGAATTCCTTATCCGGATTTCTAATTCGCAGATTGTTAAACAGAGTCATTCTTTTCCTCGATTCGGGATTCAACCGGTGATTTGGGACATCATAAATCATCCCAAGTGGCGACTCTGAATTAATTAAATAAATCCCGTTTCGATTGTCCTTTAATTGGAAAAAACTCCCTCGCGCCCTCGCGGGCGCGCCAAAAGGAGGTGTGACAGCTCTGGCGACTCTGCTGGGGAATTGAAAACCCAGAACCACTGGTTCAGGGTTTAAGAATTCGAGTTTGAATAATTATTTTATTTGGCTTATTTATTATCTGATTTTATTACATGTTTATATTTGATATGCTAAATGTTGCTTTACCGCTTTGATATTTTGTGAACTGTATATAAATTGTGCCGATACCCATTTTTTTTTTCTTCTTCTCTTCTGAGTCTTTTGAAATATAATACCGGGCATTTGCTGGACATAGCCCGTTTTTCTCAAGATAGCTGTGGTGCTTGGCACCTGGTGAAGGATTTTGTAGTCACACATGTTTAGGCGGAGAGTTTTGTCAATTAAGTCGGAAAGCCATGCTACCGGTGCACTGACACTCTTCGGCTCGAGTTGTCCGCTCGAGTTAAAGCCAGTCTAGACACTTTTCCAACAAGATGATGACTTAGAATAACAGAACTTTATGCCGGATCTCCGATAGGAACGTTTATTTGCATCATGTGCATATTTGACTTAGGAGGCTCAACACGGGGGTTGGGCCTGTCTAGGACAGGTGTACCTGAAACAAAAAGACCAACTTGTTGCATCTTTTTGTGTGCATTTATTTGTTTCGATCTTACATGCCGACCGGTTTGTTAAAAAGAGGAAGAAGTGGAAAGCGTCAGGGTATATAGTTAAAATAATTTTATGAAAATAATAGTTCTTTGAAAATAAATTCTGAAAAAATGCAAAAAAATAAAAAATAAAATATCTTAATTTTACGAAAATAATTAGTTCTTTAAAAAATAAAATTTGAAAAAAAATGTAAAAATTTCCAAATAAATTTTCCTAATTTTAATAGTTTAGTTTCTTTGAAAATAATTTTGAAAAAAAATGCAAAAACGCAAAAAATTCCAAATAAATTTCCTTATTTACGAAAATAATTAGTTCTTTAAAAAATAAAATTTGAAAAAAAAATGCAAAAATTTCCAAATAAATTTTCCTAATTTTAATAGTTTAGTTTCTTTGAAAATGATTTTGAAAAAAATGCAAAAATGATTTCTTTGTTTTAGATATGCTGTTTAAAAATAGTTTGTTTTCTTTTCTTAAAATGATTTAGTTCTTTTATTTTCGAACTACGCAAGTTTGATTCTCACCAAACATGAGATACATAGGCAACCCATATCGGGATCAACTAATACTGATTTTTTTTAAGGAAAACAATAATTAAAAATATTAGAATTAGGATTTTTGTTCTTAGTCGAGAGTTAGGGAATTTTGCAAAAATAGCTAAACGCCTCAAAAGGGGCGCCGGAGGACTAATTTCGCAAAACGTAATATAGACATCACACTGATATCCTGTTATACAGCCTTCAAATCTTCTTCAAGTGCTGAAAGGCCGTATTAACAAGATTCATTTTTTTTATATAATAATAATAAAAAAAAAAAAATTGAAAAAATATTTTAAGTCCATTTTTTTTATCTTTTCTAGGATCAGCATGACTTCCTCGCAACGAATCATCCAGAAAAGGGCGAGAGACGAAATGCCACCCAAGTTCATGGTCCAGGACAAGACTCCAGATCGACTCTGTAAATGGTGGACTAGTTTTTCGGCTTGGGAAAGAAATCAAGTTCACAAGCACCTCAAGTTTCTGCCGGACATCATGATGATAAAACCGGACAAAAATGTGATCAGAGCTTTAGTGAGTTTTTGGGACTCAACAAGCAATGTGTTCAGATTTCGGGACTGCGAAATGACACCCACTTTGGAAGAATTGGGCGGACTCACAGGACTCGGAAGAGATTTGCACAAGATGAGACCTGCAGCTCCTAGGCAGATGGGTATACATAATTTCTTGAAAAAGTGATGTCTCCGGCGGGTTCCCATGGGTTGTTTGGAGAACGGTTGGGTGCCACTGGATTATCTCTACGACAGATTTGGTGATAAGAATGGGTTCGCGAAATTCTCAAATACTGAATTTGTCAACCGGTTGAATTATGACGCGTGGGGAGACTTAAGTATTTATGCCTTTATGATCGCTTTTTTGGGAACCATGGTTTTTCCCGAACGTGGCGGACGCATCGGAATCCGTTTGGCTGCGGTGGTCTCATATCTACAGAGTAACGAGGAACACACTGTTCTTCCAATGATACTAGGAGACATCTTCCGGGCCTTAACTCGTTGCCAAGAAGGACAAAATTATTTTGAAGGTTGCAATATCTTATTACAAATGTGGTTTGTAGAACATCTCTATCATCACCCAATTGTGATAAACTTCAACACGGATTGGCTGAATTATATTCGTTGTCATACAAACAGAGCCGCCCGTTGTAACCTTCCAGAAGATTTGAGGACTTGGCAAGAATTTCTCAACTTTTTAAGGGCAGATCAACTTACCTGGAATTATTATTGGTTCTCTTCTGCCAAAATCATGCATATGTCGACATATCGCCCATTCTACATACTAATGGGTTTCAGGGGTTTCCAACCATATGCCCCACTACGTGTCATGCGGCAGTTGGGTAGAGAACAGAAAAGGCCCCCAATTGAGGATATGCGATCGTTTACATGGGAATTTGTGACGGAGGAGACCCCGAGGGAGACTTATGCGCAGAAGGTATGGTTCGGTAGTCGACTCTCCGACATCAACGAGATGGTTGCCGATCGAGAACGGGGAGAAGTGAGTCTCGCTTATCTTGAATGGTTCCACAACCAATCAATACCGGAGCAAAGGTCAGAAAGGTCAGTGAAGTATGCCGTCGATTGGGAGAGAGAAATAGAAGCCAGAGTTAGAGAGGTTGAGCATGAGACAACACAAAATTTCCAATCTTGCATCAACACTTTAAAAGAAGACAAAGGAATCCTGGAAGCGGCCATGGACATACAACAGGCTGACTTCGATCGGGAAAGGGCCGGTTGGGAGCGAGAAAGAGAAGCACTCCAAACTCAAATTCAAGAAATGCAATTGGCCGCAGAAAGGTCAAGGAGGAGTCGAAGTGATCAAATGCTGATAAACGATTTGGAAAGGAAAGCCTTTGAACACCAAGAAGACTTGGAGAAGGCAAAAACAACCTTGGTTGCAGTCCGGACAAAATGGAAGAGAGCAGCCCACCAAGAAGCACTCCGTCTACAACAAGTAGAGAAAGACTATGATGCAATCATAGTTGATTTTAGAAAAGCAAATGCCACTCTTAGAGAGCGAACTCTTAGGCAAGTCCAGGATGCTAAAGCAGATAAAGACCGTTGTCACAACTTGATGGCACGGATGGAAAGATAAATAGATAGGCTCTTGGACCATATCTCCGGCAACTCTCAAGTATTAGGGGCAAAGAACAGACACATAGGGCAGCTGCTCAGAGAAAAAGACATGATCAGAACCAGGATCAATGAGATCGGGCACTACATTACTATGAGGTGTTTGAACTGCGAACGAGTACCTCGGCCTGCCCTCTTTTCTTCAATCATGGAATGTGTCCACCAAGTCATGGCGGAATTGGGGAGTATACAGAAAGATCTTACACCAAGAACTGCAGCAAGGCCAAACAACGCCCCCCGGGCGCAAAGATTCGAGGCGTTGGAACATGCTTAGAAGAGTCTGTTATTTGAGAGTCTGTTGTCCTTTTAAAAGTTTTTCTCCATTGTTGCCTTTTGCAAGTGTTTCAAGTTTGAAGTTTGGTTTAAATAAAATTCATGAACACTTCATTCATATCTTATGTCTATTGTATTAGAACTACGCTCGGTCTGATTCACGCGGGGACGTGATACGTAGGCAATCCACATAAGATTCGACCACCGCTAAAAAAAATGGGGAGATTAATAACAATAAAGTTTTCAAGGATAAGAGAAGAAGAAAAAGAAAAGCTGGAATGACGCATGCAAGGAATACATGTAGAAATGGTTAATTGATTAGGTGCATTACATTCAACGTGCGATAACATGCCTGTTAAATTCAGTGAGCTAACAAGTTTGTTGCAATTTCCAGAAAGTTTAGCAGTGACTTGACAGAGTATACTGGCCGATCACCCTTACCATACCAGATCAAAAGGTCCAATTCCAGCAAGCATGTCTAGTTCAGACAAAAGTATCGATGGGGAGAAAACAGAGATACAAATCATGAAAGAGGAGATGGACCGGTTAAGATAGCAAATGACAGAGATGCACCTAGCCTGGGCTAGGGGACAATCATCACCAAACCTTCCTACTCTTACACCAGCACCAGAGCGTCCGCCCATGGATCCCTCGACCAGTGCGCCAATCTATCCTTATTATCAAGGGGAAAACCCATATATCCCCCCGGTTTCACCAGCCAAGCAAAATCCTCCTCCCCCGGTTACCCCTATTTTTATGGCACCTCCACCTGCTCCTTTACAAAAATCGTCCAGTGAGCCGCTTTTTCAAATCCACGACAATCATTGTTATTCTCCAGAGCCTACTTTTAGGGCTCCTGAACCGCAATCACACACCCCTCACTGGGATAATCCGGCAGAACCGGAAAAGCACTTCCAAAGTTCGGAACATGAGGAAGTTATTAGAAAAGTCAAAAGCCTGGAGCAGTCCTTCAGGAACATGCACGGTTTGGGCAACCAGGTCAGTGTCGCTTACAAGGATCTGTGTCCATTCCCAGATGTCCAGTTGCCAGCCGGGTTCAAAATGCCCAAGTTCGACCTATACGAGGGGCACGGTGATCCTGTAGCCCACCTCCGAGGGTTTTGTAGTAAAATGCGAGGAGCCGGAGGACGGGATGAGATTCCGATAGCTTACTTCGGTCAGAGTCTGGGAGGATCTGCGCTGGAGTGGTACACTAGACAGGACCCCAGTAGATGGTTTACGTGGGATGATTTGGCTCAAGCTTTTATCGGCCAGTTCGAGTACAATCTTGAAATAATCCCCGACCGCCTATCATTGCTAAAATTAGAGAAGAAGCCCGCTGAAAGTTTCAGGGAATTTGGTTTCCGCTGGAGGGAACAGGCAGCAAGGGTAGATCCGCGTATGAGAGAGAGCGAGATGGTGGATTACTTCTTGCAGACACTAGAGCCAACCTATTTCGGACATCTGGTGACGTCCGTGGGCAAATCATTCACTGAGGTGATAAAAATGGGGGCTATGATCGAGGAAGGTTTGAAAGCCAACAAGATCATGAGCTACTCGGCATTGAAAGCCACCACGCAGGCTATCCAAAGTGGTACTGGAGGAGTACTCGGGAAAAAGAGGAAAGAGGAAGTCGCGGCAGTCGAGTCCGGGACATGGTTCAGAAACAGAGGCCCCGCACCCCAATATAGCCCGCCCCAGCCTCACCACCAAAATTACTTCCACAATCCATATAACCACCCGCAACATTACTATCCAGCACCTGTTCCCCATTTTACTGTCCATCACGCACAGTCCTATTCTGCACCTCCCGTCCATGCACCGTGGCGTGCACCAAGCCCGCAAAACAATTACCCACCCCCAAGAGCCTACAGAAACCCCTCGGGCGCAAGTTTTCGTCCGAACCAGGCATTCAAGGGCGACAGGGCGCCAAGGCCAAAGACTTTCACTCCCTTGGGAGAGTCTTACACCAGTCTGTTCCACCGATTGAAGCAAGTAGGGTTGCTAAATCCGGTTGAAGCTAAGCTACCAAACCCTCTTCCAAAGAACCTGGACCATTCAGTAAATTGTGCATACTGCTCAGGATGTCCGGGACACGACACGGAAAAGTGTTGGAGGTTAAAAACAACCATCCAGGAGCTCATCGACACTCGCAGGATTGAGGTCCAGACTCCAACAGAGCCCAACATCAACCAAAATCCACTTCCAACTCATCATGAGACCAACATGATCGAGTTGGTACGGGTAGAAGAAGGAAAGGAGAAAGCCTCTCAGACTGTAATGATGATCAAGTCTAGCGGGGTAGGAATGAGAAAGGGGCCGAGCCTTGATGAGCCATCCATTTGCAAGAAGGACGTACCAGGAGGGTCGGAAGTAGAAAAGGGAAGTGTGAACGAAGTACCGGTGAGGCCGGGGGAAGCAAAAATAGTTGTACCAGGGGTAGTAACCAAGCCCGTCTTGACGGTGGCAGGTGTTCGAATGGATCCTTTCATCATCAAGCCAGCAATACAGTTGCCAATAACTGATAGCAGAGCTATTCCATGGAATTATGATCGGACCATGACAACCTACAAAGGAAAGGAAGTGAAAGAGGAAGTTTGCGAAGCGCAAGGTTTGACCCGCTCGGGGAGATGTTTTGCCCTCGCGGAGTTGAGGAAGACTGCTCCGGCAACACTGAAAAAGCCGGTAACTGACGAAGAGGCAGAAGAATTCCTGAAAAAGATGAAGTTGCATGATTATTATGTCCTAGAACAGCTGAAGAAGACTCCCGCGCAAATCTCATTGCTATCCTTGCTGATACATTCTGAAGAACATCGGCAAGCTTTGATGAAAGTTCTGAATGAGGCCCACGTACCTGATAAAATCTCAGTGAGTCATTTGGAGAAGATCACCAATAGGATCGTCGAAGCGAATCGGATTACCTTCACCGATGACGAGTTGCCTGAGGAAGGCACTAAACACAACAAAGCTTTATATCTTACGGTAAAGTGTGAGGAGTCGGTGGTTACCAAAGTCCTTGTCGATAATGGGTCCAGTGCTAACATCTGTCCTCTCTCTACACTGAACAAGTTGAAAGTGGACACCGGCAGGATACGCAAGAACAGCATATGTGTTCGAGGGTTTGATGGAGGAGGCAAGGCATCGGTCGGGGACATAGTGTTAATCTTGACAATTGGACCGGTGGAGTTCACCATGGAATTCCAGGTGCTGGACATGGTCGTGTCATATAACCTTCTGATAGGGCGACCGTGGATCCATGCCGCAAAAGCAGTTCCATCCGGCCTACACCAACTCGTCAAGTTTGAGTGGGACCAACAGGAGATCGTAGTCCATGGAGAGAATGATCTACAACCAGGCATCATCGTCCCCTTTGTTGAGACAGAAGAGGATGTTGGGCCATGGGTATACCAGATCTGCGATGTGGTATCCGCCAACCGAGTTCCAGAAGGGGAATGCATTCCCAATGACAGAATAATTACTGCAGACGTCATGGTGGCTCATGAAATGTTGAGACACGGTTTTATACCCGGCAAAGGTCTAGGTGCATCTCTGCAAGGAATCATACAACCGGTATCTGTGGTTGAAAACGTGGGAACCTTCGGCTTGGGATTCAAGCCAACATCAGAGGACATCCAGCGAGCCAAGAGGAATAAGCAGAAGACATGGGTGCTCACGAAGCCTGTTCCACGCCTTTCCCGATCTTTTGTCAAGTCCGGAGTAAGAGGACATCCGACGACAAAGGTTCCCAGTCCTATGGTTAGGCCAGACGAAGAGTTCTTAAGAAAGTTCGAGGACCTATTCGCAGATGTATGCATGGTAGAGGATGGCGAAGGATCCAGCCATGCCGATATACGGTTTGTGGGATCGAAAGCAAAGTTGAATAATTGGAAGGCTACTCCTCTCCCTGTCCGGAAGGAGTCTTGGTAGTTTGTTTTGGATTGTTTTCTTTTGAAATTTTGTGTTGGGATTGTCCCCGAAGTAAAATCCATTTGTTTCACTTCATTTTGATTTGAATTCGCAAGTTTGTTTTTCCTTGTACTTGTTCCCATTAATGAAATTTTGTTCCTTTCGTTTCTAATTTTGTTTATTTTTCCTTCTTTTTACTTTTCTGAGCAGCTTTCTTTCAACTGATCTTAATGATATGGCGTGCTTAAAGATTAATCAACCGAGTCTAGAAAGTCAATCGGGTTTGGAAATAATAACGCATGAAATAAGAAGTGACGAGAGTGAGTCAGAATACAGCGATGATGAAGCCGTAGAAGAAATCGGTGAAGAATTAAGTCACTTCGAGGAAAAACCCAAACCAAATTTAAATGATACTCAGGCTGTTAATCTGGGGGACACAGATGACGTCAAAGAAACCAGAATAAGTGTCCATATTGAACCCAACTTGAAAGAAGAATTGATCAAAACACTCATGGAATTTAGAGACATTTTCGCATGGTCGTACGACGACATGCCAGGACTCAGCACCGACCTAGTGGTCCATAAATTGCCTACTGACTCGGCATGCCCGCCCGTCAAACAAAAACTGCGAAAATTTACGACGGAGATGAGTGTAAAGATCAAGGAGGAAGTAACCAAGCAGTTGCAGGCAAAAGTCATTCGCGTCACTCGATACCCTGAATGGTTGGCTAACGTAGTACCAGTGCCAAAGAAAGACGGAAAGATCAGAGTATGCGTAGATTACCGCAATCTCAACAAGGCGAGTCCCAAGGATAATTTCCCGCTTCCCAATATCCATATCCTGATTGATAATTGCGCCGGACGTGAAATCGGATCCTTTGTGGATTGCTACGCGGGATACCATCAGATCTTGATGGATGAAGAGGACGCAGAAAAGACGGCTTTTATCACACCGTGGGGGACTTATTGCTATCGGGTGATGCCATTCGGTTTGAAGAACACAGGGGCAACATACATGAGAGCGATGACTACGGTATTCCATGATATGATACACAAGGAGATTGAAGTATACGTGGATGATGTGATCATAAAATCTAGACGTCAAGAAGACCACGTTGCCGACCTCAGGAAGTTCTTTCAAAGACTTCGAAGATATGATATCAAGCTCAATCCGGCCAAATGCGCATTCGGAGTCCCATCAGGAAAGTTGCTAGGATTCATCGTCAGCCGACGGGGCATTGAGTTGGACCCATCCAAAATCAAGTCCATCCAAGAGTTACCCCCGCCAAGGAATAAAACAGAGGTAATGAGTTTGTTGGGAAGGTTAAATTACATCAGTAGGTTTATTGCTCAGCTCACAGCAATCTGTGAGCCCATATTCCGTCTGTTGAAGAAAGACGCTGCGATAGAATGGACGACAGAATGTCAAGAAGCGTTTGACCAAATCAAAGGGTATTTGTCAAACCCACCCGTACTGGTTCCGCCCGAACCGGGTAGACCCCTGATTCTTTATCTAACGGTTTTGGAGAATTCGTTCGGCTGCGTACTGGGGCAGCATGATCTTACTGGTAGGAAGGAACGAGCCATTTACTATCTTAGTAAGAAATTCACAGTCCACGAGGTCAAATACACTCATTTAGAAAAGACATGTTGCGCTTTGACTTGGGTAGCCCAAAAGTTGAAATATTATTTGTCTTCTTACACCACTTACCTCATTTCGCGCTTGGATCCGTTGAAGTATATTTTCCACAAACCTATGCCTACAGGGAGGTTAGCAAAATGGCAAATATTACTTACAGAGTTCGACATCATATATGTGACAAGGACGGCTATGAAAGCTCAAGCCCTAGCCGATCACTTAGCTGAGAATCCCGTTGATGACGGATACGAACCTTTGAGGACATATTTTCCGGACGAAGAAGTACTGCAGATTGATGGGTTGGAGTTAACCGAGGATCCAGGGTGGAAGCTTTTCTTCGACGGAGCGGCGAACGCAAAAGGAGTCGGAGTAGGGGCTGTGCTTATCTCTGAAACAGGACATCATTATCCTGTTACTGCTCAACTGCGTTTTCATTGTACCAATAATATGGCTGAGTACGAGGCATGTATCTTAGGGTTACGATTAGCGGTAGACATGGATGTACAGGAAGTCTTGGTCTTGGGGGACTCGGACCTTCTGGTACATCAGATTCAGGGAGAATGGGAAACCAGAGATTTAAAGCTTATCCCGTATCGTCAGTGTTTGCATGATCTGACCAAACGCTTTCGATCAGTAGAATTCAGGCACATCCCAAGGATGCATAATGAGGTTGCCGACGCTCTAGCTACTTTAGCGTCAATGCTACATCACCCGGACAAGGTTCGTGTCGATCCGTTACATATTCAGATCCGGAATCAACATGCTTATTGCAATATGATAGAGGAAGAAATGGATGGTGAGCCATGGTTTCATGATGTCAAGGAATACCTCAGGTTAGGAATATACCCAGAGCAAGCAACTGGAGATCAAAAGAGAGCTATTCGATGATTGGCAAACGGATTTTTCCTTAGTGGAGGGGTGCTGTACAAAAGAACCCCAGGATTTGGGATTGTTGAGATGTATAGATGCAAGTCAAGCCACAACAGTGATGACAAATATACACTCCGGAGTTTGTGGACCACACATGAGCGGATACGTATTGGCAAAGAAGATTCTTCGAGCGGGATATTACTGGCTCACGATGGAGCGTGATTGTATAAGTTTCGTGCGAAGATGCCATCAGTGTCAGATACACGGAGATTTGATTCATTCTCCACCAACTGAATTGCATACAATGTCGGCACCATGGCCGTTTGTTGCATGGGGTATGGATGTTATTGGACCTATTGAGCCTGCGGCTTCCAATGGTCATAGGTTCATTCTGGTAACGATCGATTATTTTACCAAGTGGGTGGAGGCCAAAACATTCAAATTAGTGACCAAGAAGGCGGTGGTGCATTTCGTACATTCCCACATCATCTGCAGGTTTGGAATTCCAAAGATAATCATCACAGATAACGGTGCCAATCTTAACAGCGGATTGATGAAGGAGGTCTGCCAACGGTTCAAGATTACACACCGAAATTCCACACCGTATCGTCCCAAAGCAAATGGTGCGGTTGAGGCAGCAAACAAGAATATAAAGAAGATATTGAGGAAGATGGTAGAAGGGTCCAGGCAATGGCATGAAAAGTTACCATTCGCACTGTTAGGTTATCGCACTACCGTCCGGACTTCGGTAGGTGCAACTCCTTACTTGTTGGTGTATGGGACTGAAGCAGTAATACCAGCGGAAGTTGAAATCCCATCCCTCCGAATTGTCGCTGAAGGCTGAGATTGATGACGACGAGTGGGTCAAAACCCGATTAGAGCAATTGAGCTTGATCGATGAAAAGAGATTGACAGCAGTATGTCACGGCCAATTGTATCAAAAGAGAATGGCGAGAGCATATAACAAGAAGGTACGTCCCGGGAAATTTGAAGTGGGACAGCATGTGCTGAAGAGAGTTCTACCACATCAGGCCGAAGCGAAAGGCAAGTTCGCTCCAAATTGGCAGGGACCATTTGTGGTGACTAGAGTATTATCCAACGGCGCTCTATGTCTGACGGATGTTGAGGGAAGATGCACCGATATGGCTATCAATTCTGATGCAATCAAGAGATATTATGTGTAATTCTTTAATGCATTTGTCAACGTTTGGTTTCGTTTGTGTGTATTTGGCATTTTTCGGAGAATGAAATGACGAGAGGCAATTTTTCTACTACCCAAACACTTTAACCCTTGTTTTCCCCTTTGAGCCTTAATTATTCTTTCATATACCCTCTTTCGGAATCATCAAGGAAGATGTGTAACAAAATAGAAAAAGAAACAAAGAAAAACCACAAGAAAAAGTGAACTACGTTCGACCTGATTCCTCAAGAAGGATACGTAGGCGCCACACGGCTCAGTCATAATAAAATAAAAATCAAAGATTCCCCAAGCAAAAAAACTGGCGCAGAAGTCATGTTTCGTTTGAAAAGATAGTGTGGATTCCGAAAGTTGTAATGAGCTACCCGTTGAGGTTAAATCCCTTTTCTCTGGCCTCATACACGAAAACCGCATTAATGACCAAAAAAGACCTCTTGATCAGTATTTGACAAAAGCCAAGTCATGCAAATGAAAGCCGAGAAGGACACTCCGATCCTCGACTGAGTCCAGGATTCACAAGCTAAAAATGGATAGGCCATTTAGAGGGAGTTTCGTGGATAATACCCCAACCTGGAAAGAAAGCGAAATGAGAGAGTCTTAACGGTGAAAACCCTCGCGGGCACCTTAAGGCGAAGAAAGCTAAGAGAAATAAAATGAGAGAGTCTTACGGTGAAAACCTTTACAGGCACCCTAAGGCGACGGGAGGTCGAGAGAAATGAGAGAATCTCATTAGTGAAAACCCTTTGAAGGGCACTATGAGGTGACAAGGCGAGATGGTTACAAGATGTCTGCATGAGACAAGGTTGGGACATTCGTGTACTTCTAGCAAAATGTAGCCGTCAGAAAGCGATTGACATAAATAGACTGGTTAGATTAATCTCAAAGGCACGGCATAACCATTTGATCAGTCATACATTCAGATAAGTTTTTCCCAGTTTTGAGTTCAGAAAAGTTTTCCCTTTCTTTTGTCATTCGCGGTCAGCATTCTTTATTTCATTTTTTTTTATCTATCATTTTTCTCTCCTTTTAAAAATTTCTTTTTTCAAAGCTTACTACCAAGTTTCCCAAAGCGGTACAATGAAGATGAATATGCGTGGAACGAGGCAATAAGGCAAAAGTCGTTCCGATATTAAGGTTGGAATAACAAGTTGATTGAAAGGTTCACGGGAATTATGGAGTACGATGGACACATATTACACATCCAGAAGACGATTTCTCACAACAGATCATCGACTAAAAGGGTCGGACCAAACCGAAGGTTGGAATAAAAGGAGAAATGAGGGACCATCTGCGGAAAGAGCAGCATCCCCAGCAAGTGACAACGTCGTCCCCAAAAGTTCGAGGGAGGCCAAGCAGCTGAAAGAGTGGCACGACCACAACAAGAGTGGCACGACCACTCACTGCGTTTTGAAACTAACAATTTTTCTTTGATTTAAAGCAGGAAAAGAGGGTTCGTCGGCGGAAAAGCATACCACCTAGAAGTTTATCAAACTGGGGCAGAAAATTTTCTCCTGTTGCGAAAATTTTCTTGAAAGCAAATACCCAGTGGATAAGGATAGAAAGCAACACAAGATTTTGGGAAATACCGGTTTCGAGCAGAATAGTTTTGAAAGAGGCCCGACAATGCGAGGAAGTGATCTTTGAGCCGGTATCATCCCCAGCAGTTGTTGGAGAAATGAAACACTGACTTCGAGATTCCCCCAGCAGCATTATATCCTACAAGTTTTCAAGGGAGCAAAGCGCGAGCCCCGAAGGAGGTCCGGGAAGAAGGAAGAGGAAAAGGGGTCCCCCGCCAGGGTAATCCTCAGTTAATGACATTTCCATCCCCGGCGAGTCCGAGAGAGAATGAAGGATGAAGGAAATAAAGAATACCTCCACAACAGCATCATCACCAGCAGGTGAGTAAACAGTTCCGAAGATATCTCCAGCAGCCAAAGGAAAAGTAACACGATCCAGTGGGAAAGCTATTCCAAGACAAGGTAATTCAGAGGAAAGGGTGGCCCAATAGACGATGCAGGAAGAAGAAAATGGTACAAGAAAACAAAGGAGAGCGATAAAGGATGGGATGAAATTAGTGAGTTATAGTTGAAGTCAGGAAGCCCGCCTGAAGAATGGAGTGGCGATTTATTTTGAAGTTTTAGTTGAAGTCAGGGAGCCCGCCTGAAGAATGGAGTGGCGATTTATTTGTAGTTGAAGTCAGGGAGCCCGCCTGAAGAATGGAGTGGCGATTTAATTGCGAAGTTGTAGTTGAAATCAGGGAGCCCGCCTGAAGAATGTAGTGGCGATTTAATCTTGAGATTATAGTTGAAGTCAGGGAGCCCGCCTGAAGAATGGAATGGCAATTTATTTTGAAATTGTAGTTGAAGTCAGGGAGCCCGCCTGAAGAATGGAGTGGCGATTTATTTTGAAGTTGTGATTGAAGTCAGGGAGCCCGCCTGAAGAATGGAGTGGCGATTTATTTTTGAAGCTGTAGTTGAAGTCAGGGAGCCCGCCTGAAGAATGGAGTGGCAATTTAGTTTTGAAGTTGTAGTTGAAGTCAGGGAGCCCGCCTGAAGAATGGAGTGGCGATTTATTTTGAAGTTGTAGTTGAAGTCGGGGAGCCCGCCCGAAGAATGGAGTGGCGATTTTATTTTGAAGTTATAGTTGAAGTCAGAAAGCCCGCCTGAAGAATGGAGTGGCGATTTAGTTTTGAAGTTGTAGTTGAAGTCAGGGAGCCCGCCCGAAGAATGGAGTGGCGATTTATTTTTGAATTTGGTTGAGAAAAGCGGTAGAGTATGACGAGAATCCCCAGCATGAATCCAAGTTCGTAATCGGAAGGAAGGCAACAAGAATTAGAAAGATAGATTCAGATTTTAAAGGAGAATAGGTCAAAGTTCACAAGGAAGGGACCAATGGTCAGAGTTCGGCAATCAAGATAGACCGAAATAACAATTGACAGAAGAGAAGAAGTATGTGAAGAAACATCAGAGCCAGCAGGATGGCAAGGAACATGACAAGATCAAGTTGAAAAGATAGATAAGAATTCACAATACTATAACTTAGTCTAGCTTCTTATTTTTCATTTAGCACGATGTAATAAGGAGATCAGTTAAGCAGTGGCAGCATCAGCAACAACAGTAACAGCAAGATCACAGCAGTCATGGTAGTCCCAGCTACCAAAATTTCCCGAACTACATTGACCTGATTCCCTTTTAGCCAGGGATATGTAGGAGACCTTCTGAAGCAAAGGTTCGGTCAAACTTTTCAAAAAAAATGCTTCAAATGGAGTGCTCAAACAGGCAAAAATCGCTCGTATCCGCTCACTTATCTTTGCACGAAAACTCTTCATGTTTCCGCGCAAAGAGGGGCAGCTGTGAGCACGTGATTTTTGCCCTATATGAAAATTACTCCCAAAAAATTCAAAATAAAATAGTTTTGTGTTGTGCGTGATTTATTGTGATTTTTGTGTTATTTTTCTCTTATTATTTGCATTTTTGTGTGTCCATGTCTATTTGTTTAAATTAAAATAAAAATACAAAATATGTTGCATTTATACTTTTAGGATTAATTCCGTACTTAAAAATAGTTAAGCTTATTTAACGACAATGAAAAAAATCACAAAATAATGTATTTTTCATTTTTTACCATTTATTGTCCAATTGTGTGATTTTCATTTATTTTTTGGTATTTAATTATGTTGTTCAATTGTTATTGGACGCTAATTAATACATTTGATAAGTTAATGTTGTTTTATAATGTGATTAGGATTTTTAAATTTAGTTTGAAGTGATTTAAGAAAATAAAAAAAAAAAATGAAATAAAAGATGTTGAAATCGGACTGGGCTAGTTTTAAAAAAGAAAAATTGAGCCCAAAAACAATGCCCAATACCAAGCCCCATACCAAATTAATCCAGAACCCATTACCATACCCGGCCCGCTCCAACTCATGCGTCAATCGGGACCGTTGGATGCTAATCATCCAACGGCTCAGATTGAATCTTGATTTTTAATACCCAAGACCCCAAAACCCTATTCTCATCTCATTTCACCCAAAATAACCTCTCTTCTCCAGCCTCACACCAAGCCGCCGACCATAACCTCTCCCACCAGCAACGCCGAACGACCAGCAACCGCCGACAACCCTCACGTCCCGCGACCATCTTCTTCAACCACGCTCTAACTCGCCGTCGTCAACCACCATCAAAACAACAACCGCCGACAACCCTCAGCTTCATCATCTTCTTCGTTCTCCTCCATCTCACCGGACCACCTCCCACCAGCCACGACAACCACCCCTCCAGTCCTGTCAAGCAGCTCGATGCCACTGCCAATGACCCCGTCGACCTGAGTTTTGTTCAATGCTTAGAAGAATTTAGTTTCTTTTCTTATTTTCAATTTCAAAACCATGGAATCCGAGTAAGTTTAAGTTGAATCTCGTGTCAATTCGAGTCGCAAGTTGAGGTCTTGCTCGCTGACGCAAGGTCTATTTTTCAGCCTTTGTGACCTTTAATTTCAAGACCGGATTCATTCGTATTGGATACGAAAATAATCAAAGCTCGCGCAAACAGGTTCAATTCTTATCTATATACTTGTTTGTTGGGTTGTCGATTGGAAAATGTGTTAAAAGCTATGCTAATCCATCTATAAACATAGGTCTGTGATTAATTTCAATTAAGGTTGGATTCGGATTTAGCATTTATTTTCGATTCATGTTTGAAAATTGTGTTTTGATATGTCATTATTGTTGTTTGGAATCCTGTATTCATTGTTCCGATTTGCCTCGAGCATGTTCAGTTAACAAAAGATAATCTGAACATTCGTTTTCTATGCCTCGAATGCCTTTAGTTGTTTATGGTTTTGAAACATCTCTTGGTTTAAGTTTTTCTCGAGATGCAAAGGATGATTTGTTCTAACTTTAGGATCGTTTGAATAAAATTTGAATTTGCGATGCATATTCGAATGGTTCATCTGTTTGTTTCTCTGATTGTTCATTGGTGAAGTATTATTATTGATTTTGGTTTCAATAATGAAACTTCTAGGTTCAGAAAGTGATACCATTTGCTTTTGTTGATTCTTTTGGAGACAATGTTGGTTTAATGTCATAACTTTCAGAAGTTTTTATTAAGGATTTGGTGTATTTCACCTACTTGAGATGTTTCTAGCACATGGGGAAGGAATATACAAGCTGGAAAGTAGATAATATGTGGGGAAATAATGAAAAAAGCTAAAAGGGATACATGTGGGAAGGGAATATACAACTGAAAAGTGAAAGATTTAAATAAAAAAGGGGATTACTAATGGATTAACACCCTGTTAAATCCTTTTAGGAGCTGGAAAATGAAAAAAAGGTTTGGATATAAATAAACAGAGAACACACTGATACTGAGATAGAGCATTCTCTGGAAATATACATTTAGGGAGACATTTCACACATTAAGAATATTGGAGAATATTGGCAGAACACTAGACATACAAGAGAACAGAGAGAGGCAGCTAAAACAAAGAGAGAGCAGTATAGTTTTTGACATTCAAACAAAGAGAGAACAGTGTTAAAAACCTGGGGGAAAGCTACTGTTTCATTGGGCATATGCAGTTCTATCTAAATCGAATAGCTAGTTTGCTCATATGAATTCATAGCTCGATTTCAAGGAGTTTTGTTAAGGTTTAAGACATCAAGTGAAAGCTAAATTGGGTGTTGATTGAAACGTTCTGATTGCATATTGGTTTTATAGAAGATTTGGTTTGTTTGGGAATTTCTTGTTAGTCTTGGCCACTGGTTCTTCAATCTTTTGCTGGAATTTGAGTGTTGTTGCTGTTATTTGTTGCTCCTGGTCTTACTGCTACTACTGATCTTTGCTTATCCTCGTTTTTTCATTATATTCCAGGTATATTCTTACGCTCAAGTAATGCTGAAGTTGTTCAAATGTTGCAGATCACTTTGGGAGCATTTTTTTAAGAGAAAAAATGTATATTCGTGTTTGAAATGTTAATGATTTATTCGGTTAGAAATTAGTTTTATATTGCACATATTGGTTGACACTTTTGAATTATATTTGCAGTGATGTTCATATTACTTTGTGTTGTTTTGATTGGATTTAGAAGTATGGTGGGTTTGTTAATAAATATTCATCAGGATTGATTAAGAGAAAGATAGCTTACTGATTCAAATGATGAGTTGTTGAAGTTCATTTTTAATTGATGAAATGTGTCAATAGGAGCATGATACTTTAATAGTTAAATTTTTATTGTTATGTATTTGGGTAATGATTAAACTAATAGGAGGATTATACTTTAATAGTTTAATAATTTTCATTGTTATGTGTTTGGGTAATGATTAAGCTAGTGCTATGTTTTCTTAAAATTAGAAGTATGTTTCACGGTATTACAGTGCAAGTCAAATTATGTGGTAGGAAATTAGATGCTAAAGTAATTAATGGGCTCATATGATGTTGATATCTATTTTTCATAAAACCAACGGCCCAACAATGTCATGGCCCAATTTCCTTTACAATCTTAATTTAATCCATAATTTGTGACCTTCACCATAATCCCAATTTCACGTCTTTACACAAAGATAGTAAATATGTAGTTGTTCTAGGAGCCTATAATAATAATAATAATAATAATAAATATCAAAAGCGGTTAAAAGGATAAAAAATGCATATAGGTTTGAGCATGTTATATATCAGATAAATAATCCAAATATGATAGTTGAGCGACCGTGCTAGAACCACGGAACTTGGGAATGCCTAACACCTTCTCCCAGGTTAATAGAATTCCTTATCCGGATTTCTAATTCGCAGATTGTTAAACAGAGTCATTCTTTTCCTCGATTCGGGATTCAACCGGTGACTTGGGACATCATAAATCATCCCAAGTGGCGACTCTGAATTAATTAAATAAATCCCGTTTCGATTGTCCTTTAATTGGAAAAAACTCCCTCGCGCCCTCGCGGGCGCGCCAAAAGGAGGTGTGACAACCAGTTAAAGACTAGTCGCTAAAATGGGTTAATGATATAAAAATATATATTTTTCATAATATGTTTGCCATCTAATAGGGATGGGAAAGATGGTCGCTAAATCTCTTCTATGACGAGAAAATGAATAATGTTAAAAACATATTAATTGTATACTGGGATGAGATATGTAGTCTCTAAAGGTTTTTAAGGACTAGATTTTTCATCCGTCGCAAAAAACATTTAACGACCAGAATTTTGGACCCGTCGTTATTGGCCTTTAGCGGCGGAAGCTATTGCGACCAGTGGCGACCAGCTTTTTACCGTCGCAATATCTTTACTAGGACCAGATTTGGATCTTTAGGGACCATATTTCCCTTCCTTAAAGGCTGTTTTTCTTGTAGTGGTAGCAGATCATACTTCGAGTCTCCTGAAAGTGCTCCTAAGTCACCTGTAGTGCGCCTGGTCCTGATGTACCTGGATCTCCACAACAAAACTGTGCAGAAGACTAGCATGAGTACACCACAACGGTACTCGGTAAGTGCCAAGCCTAACCTCGATGGAGTAGTGACGAGGAAGGTCAGGGCCCTACTGAGAGAAATAATAACATTATGATATTAACAATACCGAACAACTCAAATAAGAATAAGTCTGAAACAACAGCAAATGAGATAAATACTACAAACCGTCTACAATTAAGCTAACAAAGAGAAATCAACACAACAAGTACAAATCAAGAATTCCAGGATCTCCGGGAATTGAACCCGCAGTCCCTCTTTATACTCAGCAACTCAGGATCTCCAGGACTCAAACCCGCAATCCATATATCAGTCTCACAAGATCTCCGGGAATCGAACCTGCATTCCATATATCAGTCTCACAGGATATCTGGGAATTGAACCCGCAATCCTTTATCTCAGTATCCCAGGATCTCTGAGAATTGAACATCAGTATCTCTGGATCTCCGGGAATTGAACCCCCAGTCCTTTACCACAGTAGCGTCGGATCTCCGGGAATTGAACCCGCAGTCCACAGAACACACACAATCAATAAGAGGAAAACACAGCGAAATGTGAAGTACACAGCTACAATTTACACCAAATCCAGCCTCAACAAGTTTCAGGAAGTTCAATTAAGATAAGTAGGCACTTAGATAGATAATCCTATCTAGTCATGCTTCCCTAGCTATCACCAAATAAATCTTGCAATTAAATCAATTAAATAACAAGGATATCACGATTTGAACAGTTCAAGTAAGGTGGTTTTTCAATAATCCGTGCAAGTACACGCCCGTCACCTGTACAAGGCATTTAAGTCAACACATATATCCTAGGGGAGAAGGTTCCCCCACGCAAGGTTAGACAAGTCACTTATCTCAATCCCGGTACAAAACCGCTAAGAAACGACTCCCTTGCCACGAGTATCCGACTCCGAGTGGCCTAAATCTAGTCTAACCAATTATACAGTGTAAATAACATCGCAAGTAACTAATTACAATGATAAAATTAAGGCTACGGCACGAACACAGGTGAAATAACCAAAATACCCCTGCAGTTATTGGCTCGGAATCAAAATATTTTTACGTTTTCAGAACCCTCGTACTCTCATGAGTCTAACCATAAAATATTTATAAAAAACGGACTCTGTTTGCCTATTCAAATTAATGATTTTCGACAATCTAGGCTTAGAGCAAAATCCTCCATTAACCCACCTCCAATCCTCTATTTTCAATGGTTTAATCCGTGCTTTAACAATATATTAACATAAAATTAGTCTATGAGTGATTACCTGATGTTTCCCCTTGAATCCCTCCTCAAAATCGTTAAAATCCTCTCCTAGTTCGAAGCTTCCAATGTGTTAATGTTTATGAAATTTCGAGTTAGACTGATATTAAACCCTTTAGGGGTTTTCGCTTCTGCCGTCATTTGACCGCTTCCGCGATAAAACAAACCGCTTCGGCGGTTTCCCACTAAAATTCCATTTCTGCTTCTGCGCTACAGGAACCGCTAGCGGTCTCGCTCCTGCGGTCATCTGCTGCTTTTGCGGTACCGCACGTGCGGTCCCATGGCCGCATGTGCGAAAACACCAGAAGATCAAAACTCAGACCTGCAACTTCCACATTCTCTTCCGTTTAGCCATCCTAAAATACCCCGAGGCCTCCGGGACCTCAACCAAACACACCAACACATCCTAATACTCTATTCATACTTGTTCCAATCATAAAAGCATATCACTAAACACAAAAATCATCAAATTATGGCGGATTCAAGCCTAAGTTTCAACCAAAACTTCCGAAACCCACATGCTATCAAAAACTCGACCAAACGACGTCCGAATGACCTAAAATTTTGCAGACAATTCCAAAATCACATAACGAAGCTACTGCAACTGTCAGAATTCTATTTCTACTCCAGGATCAAAATCTCACCTATCAATCGGATTTCCAAAAATTCCAATCTTCGTCATTTCAAGCCTAAATGAGCTATGGACCTCCAAAATACGTTCCGAACGCGCTCCCAACCCCGAAATCACCTAACAGAGCTAACAGAACCATCGAATTTCCGTTCCGAGGTCATCTTAACACTATTCCAAATACGAGCCATTTTTCAACTACAAAGCTCTCATTTAGGGGCTAAGTGTCCCAAAACACTCCAAATTCTAAAACTGAACTTCCCGGAAAACCAGAATAGCAGAAATGAACTTAGGGGAAACAGTTAATTGGGAATCGGGGCATAAATTTCAAAAATGACCGGCCGGGTCATTACATCTTCCCACACTTAAACATTCATTCTTCCTCGAACGAGTATAGAAAACATACCTGAAGTGGTGAAGAGATGAGGGTACTGGCTGCGCCATATCTTGCTCGGTCTCCCAAGTCGCCTCCTCGACCAGCTGACCCAGACACTAGACCTTCACCGAAGCGATGTTCTTTGATCTCAGCTTCCTGATTTGCCTGTCCAAAATGGCCACTGGCTCCTGAACATTATACAAATCCTCGTCGAGATGAACAGAAGTAAAATCTAACACGTGCGACGGGTCACCATGGTATCTCCGGAGCATAGAGACATGAAATACATGATGGACTCCAGTTAGGCTGGGAGGTAAGGCCAACTCATAAGCAACCTCCCCAACACGCCTCAAAATCTCAAAAGGGCCAATGAATCTCGGACTCAACTTCCCTTTCTTCCCAAACCTCATGACGCCCATCATGGACGAGACCCGAAGTAGAACCCGCTCGCCAACCATAAAAGCCACATCGCGAACCTTCTTGTCCGCATAACTCTTCTGTCTGGACTGGGCTGCACGAAGTCTGTCCTGAATCACCTTGACCTTGTCCATTGCATTCTGGACCATCTCAGTACCTAGCAGCCTAGCCTCGCCCGGCTCAAACCAACCCATGGGGGACCTGCACCTCCTGCCATATAGGGCCTCATACGGCGCCATCTGAATGCTGGACTGATAGCTGTTATTATAAGCAAACTCCGCCAGTGGCAAGAAGTGATCCCATGAACGTCCAAACTCAATCACGCACGCACAGAGCATATCCTCCAAAATATGAATAGTGTGCTCAAACTGGCCATCCATCTGGGGGTGAAACGTTGTGCTCAGCTCCACCCGAGTGCCTAACTCCTGCTGCACGGCTTTCCAGAACCATGAAGTGAACTGAGTGCCTCTGTCTGAAATGATAGAAACTGGAATACCATGCAGCCGGACTATCTCCCTGGTGTAGATCTCCGCCAACCGCTCCGATGAGTAAGTAGTCCACACAGGTATGAAATGGGCGAACTTGGTCAGCCGATCCACAATGACCCAAATGGAATCAAACTTCCTCACAGTCCGTGGAAGTCCAGATACGAAGTCCATGGTGATGCACTCTCATTTCCACTCTGGGATCTCAATCTGCTGCATTAACCCACCCGGATGTTGATGATCATACTTCACCTGCTGGCAGTTGAGGCACCTAGAAATATAGTCAACTATATCCTTCTTTATCTGCCTCTACCAATAATGCTACCTCAAGTCGTGATACATCTTCGCGGCACCCGGATGGATGGAATACCACGAGTTATGGGCCTCTGCTAGAATCAGCTCTCAAAGATCATCTACATTGGGCACACAAATAAGCCCCTGCATCCTTATCACTCTGTCATCCCCGATGGTGACATTTCGAGCATCACCACGCTGAACCTTGTCCTGAAGATCCTGCAAATACGGGTCATCAAACTGCCACTCTCTGATGCGATCAAATAGAGAAGACCGAGAAACCACACAGGCCAGAACCCGGCTGGGCTCCGAAAGGTCCAATCTAACAAAATGCCTGAACATCCATCGCCATAGGTCTCTCCAAAGCTGGTAAATATGACAAACTCCCCAAACTCTTCGCCCGGTGACTCAAGGCATCGGCAACCACATTGGCCTTGCCCGAATGATAAAGAATAGATAATATCATAGTCCTTCAACAGCTCCAACCATCTCCTCTGACGCATGTTCAGGTCCTTCTACTTAAGCAAGTGCTGCAAGTTCCGATGATCGGTGTAAATCTGACAAGGAACCCCATACAAATAATGACGCCAAATCTTCAAGGCATGAACAATTGCAGCTAGCTTAAGATCATAGATATGGTAGTTCATTTCATGTACCTTCAGCTGTCGGGACGCGTAGGCAATCACCCTACAATTCTACATCAATACTGCACCGAGTCCAACCCGTGAGGCATCAAAATATACCGTATAGGACCCCAAACTGGTAGGCAACATCAAGATAGGGGCTGAAGTCAAAGCTGTCTTGAGCTTTTGAAAGCTCGCCTCACAAACCTCTGTCCACTAAAAAGGGGCACCCTTTTGGGTCAATCTGGTCATAGGTGCTGCGATCGAAGAGAACACCTCTACAAAACGACGATAATAACCTGCAAGACCAAGGAAGCTACGAATCTCAGTAGCTGAGGAGGGCCTGGGCCAACTCTGCACTGCCTCCACCTTCCTCGGATGCACTCGAATACCCTCGCTCGACACCACGTGGCCTAGAAATGCCACCGAACTCAGCCTAAATTCACATTTAGAGAACTTTGCATATAATTGCTTCTCCCTCAGAGTCAGAAGCACTATCCTCATGTGTTTCTCGTGCTCTTCCCGACTCCGGGAATATACCAAAATATCATCAATGAAAACAATCACGAACGAGTCAAGATACGGCCTGAATACACTGTGCATCAAATGCATAAAAGCTGCTGGGGAATTAGTCATCCCGAAAGAAATAACGAGAAACTCGTAGTGACCATACCGAGTCCTGAAGGCAGTCTTCGGGATATCTGGCTCCCAAATCATCAGCTGATGATACCCAAAGCTTAAATCAATCTTGGAGAACACCTGTGCGCCTTGTAGCTGGTCAAATAAGTCATCAATACGTGGCAAAGGATACCGGTTCTTCGCTGTAACTTTGTTCAACTGGCGATAGTCAATACACATACGCATAGAACCGTCCTTCTTCTTCACAAATAACACAGGAGCACCCCAAGGCGAAACACTGGGTCAAATGAAACCCTTACCCAACAATTCATGTAACTGATCCTTCAACTCTTTCAACTCAGGAGCAGCCATGAGGTACAGAGGAATAGAAATAGGCTGAGTGGCCGGCAATAAGTCAATACTAAAATCGATATCTTTGTCAGGTGGCATGCTCGGGAGATCAGTTGGAAATACATAAGAGAAATCACCTACCACTGGGACGAAATCAATAGAAGGAGTGTCAACACTGAAATCCCTCACATAAGCTAGATAAGCCGCACACCCCTTTTCAACCATACGCTGAGCTTTGAGAAAGGAAATAACATGGCTGGGGGTGTGATCTAGAGTACCACTCGACTCAATACGTGGAATGCCTGGCA
The DNA here is from genome assembly GCA_032618575.1 of Nicotiana noctiflora. Classification (NCBI taxonomy): domain Eukaryota; kingdom Viridiplantae; phylum Streptophyta; class Magnoliopsida; order Solanales; family Solanaceae; genus Nicotiana; species Nicotiana noctiflora. Next base: position 17,687 of record JASVEL010006364.1, on the reverse strand, counting down.
TAGCCAGCGTCACGGTCTTGGCGTGACAATCAAGAATAGCATAGTGGGGAGACAACCAGTCCATGCCCAGAATAATATCGAAATCAACCATACCGAGCTATAGAAGATCAGCTTTGGTCTCAAAACCACAAATAGTGACCAAACACGACCGATACACACGGTCCACAACCAAAGAATCTCCCACCGGAGTAGAAACATAAATGGGGGCACTCAAAGAATCCCGAGGCATACCCAGATGTGAAGCAAAATAAGAGGACACATATGAAAAAGTAGAACCAGGATCGAATATAGTCGATGCCTCTCTGTGACTAACCAAGATAATGCCTGTGATAACAACATCGGAGGCGACAGCTACGCCGCGATCAGGAATAGCATAAAATCTGGCCTGACCCCTCTCTCGAGGATGGCCTCTTGCACGCCGATCCCCGCCCTTGGCTGGATGGGCAGGTGGGGTGGCAGCTGGGGCTGGGATGATGGCCTGCTGACTCTGGGAACCACGCTGAGGCTGCAAAGAATGTGGAGGTGCTCCCCTCATATGCCTAGGGGACTCCTTAACCAGATGGAGAGTATCTCCACACTCAAAAAAAACCCTAGGAGGATGCGGTGGCTGTGACTGACCGGCCCCGCTCCCGCTGGACTGACCCCTGAAGGTACCCCACGCAGGAGGCGCACTGGAAACTGGGGGAGCATAATAAGGCTCCTGAGGTGCTGGAAGAGCTGGAGTACTACCAGCCGCCGGCAATTCTAAATGAACTGTACAACCGGAATAACCCCTACCAAAACGACCGGCTGCTGAAGTACGTGCACCAGAGAAATGACCCGACTCACGAGACCTCTTTAGTGAGAATACCTTCGATTCACCTGGCAATACTCACCGCCTGGTGATATGGTACATCTGTCTCCAGCTCTCTAGCCATGCTGGACCAGATAGGTGGAATAATGCCCTCAATAAACCTCTGCACTCTCTCTCGGACCGTGGCGACCAAGGCCGGTGCATGTCTGGCTAACCGAGTGAAACTGATAGTATACTCTGATACCGTCATATGGCCCTGACGCAACCGCTCAAACTCCAATTGCCAGGCATTCCTAAGGCTCTGGGGAATAAACTCCCTCAAGAACATATCAGAAAACTGTGCCCAGGTCAACGAGGCAGACTCGTCTGGACTGTCCAACTCATAGGTGCGCCACCAATCATAAGCGGCCCCTCGAAGCTGAAAAGCTGTAAAGGAAACCCCACTGGTATCCACTATACCCATAGCATGGAGGATACGATGACACTCCTCCAGAAATCCCAATGCATCATCTGAAGCCAAGCCACTGAACACCGGGGGGGTCATATTTCTTGAAACTCTCTAACCTACGCTGCTCGTCCTCGGAGGTAGCTGGCCCACCTCTGGGATGTACTGGTGCGGCAGGCTGTATAGTAATAACCTCCGGAACCTGCTCCGCGGGCTCTCGCTGCTCAGGTGTGTGGGCTGCGGGACTCTCGGCCCCTCCCCCTGCCTGAGATATAGCTGCAGCGAGAGAAAGCAACCCCGCCTGAGCTAGAGTAATATACATGCTCATAAACTGGGCTAGAGTCTCCTGGAGTGCTGGAGTCGTAGCATCTGTAGTAGGTGTACTAGGTGCCTGCGTTAGTACCTGATCCATCGGTGGTGCCTCAGCGACAACACGCGCGTGTGTTGTGACTGCACCTCGGGCACGTCCTCGTTCTCTACCACGGTCCCGGCCTCTAGCGGCGGCAGTAGGGGGTGCGTGTGCCTGATCCTCACGAGTAGCACGTGTCCTCACCATCTATGAGAGAATAGAAGATAGAAGTTTAGATTTGGTGTCAAAATATCGCACGACAAGGAATTCAAAAGACATGAAGAATTTCCTAAATAGTTACATAGCCCCTCATAGATAAATATAGCGAGACTCTAAATAACCGGTTTGTGTCCCGTGACTCATATGAACCTAGGGCTCTGATACCAACTTGTCACGACCCTAGTTCACGAATCGTGAACATGTCATGACGGCACCCGGTCTTCGCGACTAGGTAAGCCTAACACAACGCGGAATGTACACTTTTATGAACAAAAGATAAGATAACAGCGGAATAATATAAAAGAAATGTAATAAGTGCCGCTCGGCACATACACTTTGCCAAATACCGGAAGAAATACAACCACCAAGACCCAGAAACTCACGGGCAACACAAACTAAGAAAGAGTACAACTGTGGCTCTATACATCAAGAGTGTCTACACAACAAAAATAAGGAAAATAATTGACATCACTAAGAAAAATAGAAGAAGACCCTCCGGATCTGCGGTCGCAGCAGATCATACCTCGAGTCTCCTGAAAGTGCTCCTAAGTTACCTGTATTGCGCCTTATCAGATGTACCTTGATCTGCACAATAAAAGTGTGCAGAAGAGTAGCATGAGTACACTGCGGCGGTACTCAGTAAGTGCCAAGCCTAACCTCGATAGAGTAGTGACGAGGAACGTCAGGGCCCTACCAAGAAATAAGAAAAATAATGATAATAATAATACTGAACAACTCAAATAAGAACAAGTCTGAAACAACAGCAAATGAGATAAATACTACAAACCGTCTACAATTAAGCTAACAAAGAGAAATCTACACAACAAGTAAAAATCAACAAGTCCAGGATCTCCGGAAATTGAACCCGCAGTCCCTCTTTATACTCAGCAACTCAGGATCTCCGGGAATCGAACCCGCAGTCCATATATTAGTCTCACAGGATCTCCGGGAATTGAACATGCAGTCATTTATCTCAGTATCATAGGATCTACGGGAATTGAACCCGCAGTCCGTTAATCTGTATCTCTAGATCTCCAGGAATTGAACTCGCAGTCCTTTACCATAGTAGCATCGGATCTCCGGGAATTGAACCCGCAATCCACAAAACACAAACACAATCAATAAGAGGAAAACATAGAGAAATGTGAAGTACACAAATACAATCTACACCAAATCCAGTCTCAACAAGTTTCAGGAAGTTCAATTAAGACAAGTAGGCACTTAGACAGATAATCATATCTAATCATGCTTCCCTAGCTATCACCAGATAAATCTTGCAATTAAATCAATTAAATAACAAAGATATCACGATTTGAACAGTTCAAGTAAGGTAGTTTTTCAAATCTACGCAAGAACACGCCCGTCACCTCGCGTACAAGACATTTAAGTCAACACATATATATCCTAGGGGAGAAGGTTCCCCCACGCAAGGTTAGACAAGTCACTTACCTCAATCCCGATACAAAACCGCTAAGAAACGACTTTCTTGTCACGTGTATCCGACTCCGAGTGGCCCGAATCTAGTCAAACCAATTACACAGTGTAAATAACATCGCAAGTAACTACTTACAATGATAAAATTAAGGCTACAGTGCGAACACAAGTGAAATGACCAAAATACCCCTGCAGTCATCGGCTCAGAATCAAAATATTTTTACGTTTTCAGAACCCTCATACTCTCACGAGTCTAACCACATAAAAGTTATCATAATCGATGATTTTCTACAATCCAGGCTTAGAACAAAATCATCCATTAACCCACCTCCAATCCTCTATTTTTAGAGGTTTAATCCGTGGTTTAACAATATATTAACATAAAATTAGTCTATGAGTGATTACCTAATGTTTCCCCTTGAATCCCTCCTCAAAATCGCTAAAATCCTCTCTTAGTTCGAAGGATCCAATGTGTTAATGTTTCTGAAATTTCGAGTTAGACTAATATTAAACCCTTCAGGGGTTTTTGCTTCTGCGGTCACTTGACCACTTCCGCGGTCCCGCTTTCACGATAAAACTAACCGCTTCTGCAGTTTCCCACTAAAATACCATTTTCGCTTCTGTGCTACAGGAACCGCACCAGCGGTCCCGCTCCTGCGGTCATCTGCCATTTTTGCGGTACCGCACCTGCGGTCCCATGGTCGCAGGTGAAAAAACACCAGAAGATCAAAACTCAGACCTCCAACTTTCCACATTCTCTTCCGTTTAGCCATCCGAAAACACCCCGAGGCCCCCGGGACCTCAACCAAACACACCAACACATCCTAATACTCTATTCAAACTTATTCCAATCATAAAAGTATATCATTAAACACAAAAATCATCCAATTATGGCGGATTCAAGCCTAAGTTTCAACCAAAACTTCCGAAACCTACATGCTATAAGAAACCCGACCAAACGACGTCCGATTGACCTGAAATTTTGCAGACATATCCAAAATCACCCAACAAAGCTACTGCAACTATCGAAATTCCATTCCGACTCCTGAATCAAAATCTCACCTATCGATCGATTTCCAAAAATTCTAAACTTTGGCATTTCAAGCCTAAATGAGCTACGAACCTCCAAAATACGTTTCGAACGTGCTCCCAACCCCGATATTACCTAACGGAGCTAACAGAACCATCAGATTTCTGTTCCGAGGTCATCTTAACATTGTTGCGAATAGAGACCATTTTTCAACTATAAAGCTCTCATTTAGGGACTAAGTGTCCCAAAACACTCCAAATTCTAAAACCGAACATCCCAGCAAACCACAATAGCAGAAATGAACTTAGGGGGAACAATTATTTAGGGATGGGGGGCGTAAATTTCAAAAATGGTCGGCCGGGTCGTGTCACGACCCAAATCCGGTCGTGATGGCGCCCAACAATCTAGCTAGGCCAGCCAGACCAACAATTTAATTATCTCAACGATATCAGTCCCAAATGGACAACCCAAGAAGAATATATGAGATTAAGAACTCCAATAATAATAATAATGAACAAAAGTACTGACACTCCCAAAGATCCGGAGTCACAAGTCTAGAGCCTCTAACAAACCCAACAGGAATAGAGAGTACGATATAGAAGTACTCAAGTCTGAATACAAAATACAAAATAACAACTGGAAATGAGAGGAGAAGCTAGGTTCTGCGAACGTAGACAGCTACCTCAGCAACTCGATGTGACACTGCAAACGCTGGAGATGCCTGTCTATTGCTCCTGAGTACCCGAGTCTGCACACAAAAGGTGCAGGGAGTAGGGGTGAGTACTAAGTACTCAGTGAGTAACAAATATATATAAGTAGCTGATAGTAAGAAATCCACAAAATACCACAATATGAAGCTACACTACAGTCCGAATCTCCTACGAACTAGCAGCAACAATACAATACAGCTACCAAAGAGTAATTCAACAAATACAGATGCAATGCAATGCACATAACCGCTACGGCGTGTGGCCCGATCCAATTTAACGTCGACGGCGCTCACTGGGGGTGTGTACAGACTCCGGAGGGGCTCCTACAGCCCAAGCGCAATACTGCAGCGGCGTGCAGCCCGATCCACATATCAATCACTGCGGCGTGCAGCCCGATCCCATGCTCGGTCCACAATAAGCAATTAAGTCACAAAACAATTCATTTTCCTTAATTCCAGTTCTCAATTCATAATTTATGAAAAATACTTTAACTTTATTAAATTTGTAAAAGCCGGTGACTTAGCATTTCAAAAGTGTGATTTCAATTTTCAGGACTGAGATTAGTGATTTAAGCAATTATAGCTATCACATAAATATTGTCCTCTAAGGACGCTACAAATCAGCACAAGGCCCCAAACAAGGCTTACAACCCACAAATATAGCAAATACAGTGTATTTCCAACACTAACAACATATTATTCACCTTCGGGATGGACCAAGTCTCAATCCCCAATCACAATCAATCCCGCACCTGCCACGGTGTGCGAGCCACGCCCTATTAGTGTCACAATGTGCTAAGCCGGGGTTTCGAACCCTCAAGCTACTATATACACAAACTACTCACCTCTAGCCGGTCGTAGACTCGTCCGCGATGCCTTTTCCTTTGAATTTCGTTGCCTCGTGTGTAGAATCTAGTCAAATAACAATAATTATATCAAATATGGGTCAAAGAATCATAACCCACTTCAATTTGTATGAAATTCGCATAATTACACTAAGTTGGTAAAACCCGACCCGGGCCCCACTGCTCGGAAAATTCCGAAATTAGTACCAACGCGATCCTTATCTCGCAACGAGTCCGTGCATATAAAATTTTTCGAAATCGGAGTTCAAATGGCCTCCCAAATCCAAAAATCCCGTTTTCAATATTTAGGCCACATTTCCTCAAGATTTCAACCCAATTTCATGAAGATTGATGTTAATACTACCATAAAATGATGTTTTTGAGTCAAGAATCTTACCTCCGACGAATACCCGATAACTTCTCAGTGATTTCCTCGAGTTTTCTTCTCTCTAGGGCTCAAAATTGAGTTTTGGGGGTGTAAACCCGTAACCCCTCTGCTTCTGGATTTTATTCACTGCCAGAGACTTTTGTTCTTCGCGTTCGCGTGAGCTCCCACGCGTTCGCGAAGAACAGCTCCTCCTTAATCTTCGCGATCGCGACGCTTACCACGCGTTCGCGATGCTCAATTTCAGTTACCCTTCGCGAACGCGATGCCTCCCACGCGTTCGCGATGTTCAAGCTCCCAGCCGCCCAGATTTCTTCTACGCGTTCGCGATACACCTCCCGCGAACGCGAAGCACAACACCCACGAACCTACGCGAACGCGACCCAATCAACGCGTTCGCGATGCTCAACACCCCTGGCCTACGCGAACGCGACACCCCGACCGCGAACGCGATGCATTGATCTTCCTGGCCTTCGCGAACGCAGCCCATGCCACGCGAACGCGAAGGTCAAAATGACTGGGCAGAAACCTGCAGTTTTCTGCAGATTTTGCCAAGTCCCACAAGCCCGGTTGATGGTCCGAAATCATCCCGAGGCCCTCGGGACCCCAACGAAAACCAACAACGCACTCCAAAACATGATACGGACTTGTTCCAATCATAAAAACACCATACTAAACATCAAAATCTCCATTTACTCACGAATTCAAGCCTAAGTTTCTTCAAAACTTTCAAAACTAACATTCAATCCAAAACCCGATCAAACGATGTCCGAATGACCTGAAAATTTGCAGACATATCCAAAATCACATAACGAAGCTACAGAGAAATTGTCGGAATTCCATTCCGACCCCCGGATCAAAATATCACCTACCATCCGGTTTTCGCCAAAATTCGACCTTCGCCAATTCAAGCCTAAAACTACACCGGACCTCCGAATTCAATTCCGATTGTTCTCCTAAGTCATAAATGATCCCCTGAAACTAGTCAAATCATCAGAATCCGGTTCCGAGCACTCTAACTCAATAGTCAACTCTTGGTTGACTTTCCATATTCAAGCTTTCTTTAAACATGCTATTTGTTTCATTTTCAATCCAAATCACTCCTAACGCACCCGATATATTCTAATACTGATTTAAAAGCATAATATATGTAAATTCAAGGTAACGGGGTGGTAATTCCCGTAACGACGGGCCGGGTCGTTACATTCTCCCCAACTTAAACAAACGCTCGTCCGCGAGCGGGTTAAGAAACATACCTGGAGTATCAAACAAGTGTGTATATCTGCTCCGCATCTCCTGTTCGGTCTCCCAAGTTGCTTCCTCCACGGGACGACCTCTCCACTGCACTTTCACCGAAGCTATGTCCTTGGATCTCAACTTACGAACCTGTCGACCCAAAATGGCTACCGGCTCCACATCATAGGTCAAGTCCTCATCCAGTTGTATCGTGTTGAAGTCTAACACATGAGACGGGTCTCCGACATACTTTCGGAGCATAGATACATGGAACACCGGGTGAACTCCCGACAAACTGGGTGGCAAAGCAAGCATATAAGCCACCTCCCCAACTTTCCTAAGCACCTCAAAAGGTCCAATGAACCTTGGGCTCAACTTTCCTTTCTTTCCAAACCTTATAACACCCTTCATAGGCGAAACTTTCAGCAACACCTTCTCACCTACTGAATAAGACACATCTCGGACCTTCCGGTCTGCATAACTCTTCTGACGCGACTGAGCTGTGCGAAGTCTCTCCTGAATCACCTTTACCTTATCTAAGGCATCCTGGAATAACTCTGTCCCCAACAACCTAGCCTCGCCGGGCTCGAACCAACCAACTGGAGACCTACACCGCCTCCCATACAAAGCTTCATACGGTGCCATCTGAATGCTGGACTGATAGCTATTATTATAAGCAAACTCCGCCAAAGGCAAATAATCGGCCCACGAACCACCGAAATCAATGACACAAGCACGCAACATATCCTCTAATATCTGAATAGTACGCTCAGACTGCCCATCCGTCTGTGGATGAAATGCTGTGCTCAACTCTACCTGTGAACCCAACTCTCGCTGAAATGTCCTCCAGAACTGAGATGTGAACTGGGTACCTCTGTCTGATATAATAGAAATGGGAACTCCATGCAATCTCACTATCTCACGGATGAATATCTCTGCCAACCGCTCTGAGGAATAAGTAGTACACACTGGGATGAAGTGAGCCGACTTGGTCAACCTATCCACCACCACCCAAACTGAATCAAACTTCCTCGTTGTCCGAGGGAGTCCACTAACAAAGTCCATAGTAATCCTTTCCCACTTCCACTCAGGAATATCAATACGCTGGAATACACCACCAGGTCTCCGATGCTCATACTTGACCTGCTGACAGTTTAGACACCGAGCCACATGGCTCACAATATCTTTCTTCATTTTTCTCCACCAGTAATGCTGCTTCAAATCCTGGTACATCTTCGCGGCTCCTGGATGAATAGAATACCGCGAGCTATGGGCTTCATCCAATATCAATTCACGAAGGCCGTCAACATTGGGCACGCATATCCGGCCCTGCATCCGCAACACACCATCACTATCAATAGTGACATCTCTAGCATCATCATGCTGAACTCTGTCCTTAAGGACAAGTAAGTGTGGATCATCATACTGGCGCTCTCGAATACGATCATATAAAAAAGAACGAGTTACTACACAAGCCATCACCCGACTGGGCTCAGAAATATCCAGCCTTACCATCTGATTAGCTAACGCTCGAACATCAACTGCTAGGGGTCTCTTCCCAACTGGAATATACGCCAAACTGCCCATACTAATAGCCTTCCGGCTCAATGCATTAGCCACTACATTGGCTTTCCCGGGATGGTACAAGATAGTAATATCATAGTCTTTAAGCAACTCAAGCCATCGTCGCTGCCTCAAATTTAGATCTTTCTGCTTAAACAAATGTTGAAGGCTGCGGTGGTCCGTATATACATCACAAGATACACCATATAAGTAATGCCTCCAAATCTTCAAGGCATGAACAATAGCAGCTAACTCCAAATCATGAACAGGGTAGTTCTTCTCGTGGGGCTTTAGCTGACGAGAAGCATATGCAATAACTCTACCATCCTACATCAACACACAACCGAGCCCAACTCTAGAAGCATCACAATACACCGTATATGACCCTAAAGCTGATGGAAATACCAGTACTGGAGGTGTGGTCAAAGCCTCCTTGATCTTTTGAAAGCTCTCCTCGCATTCATCGGACCACACAAATGGAGCATTCTTCTATGTCAACTTGGTCAACGGTGAAGCAATAGATGAGAAACCCTGAACAAACCGGCGATAATAGCCTGCTAAGCCAAGAAAACTCCGAATCTCTGTAGCTGAGGAAGGTCTGGGCCAATTCTGTACTGCCTCGACCTTCCGTGGATCAACCCGAATACCATCACTGGACACTATATGTCCCAGAAAACCGATGGTATCAAGCCAAAACTCACACTTAGTGAATTTTGCATAAAGCTTCTCTTCTCTCAACCTCTGCAATGCCACTCTCAAATGCTGTGCATGCTCCTCCTGGCTGCGTGAATATACCAGGATATCATCGATAAACACAATCACAAAAGAATCAAGGTACGGCCGAAATACACTATTCATCAAGTGCATGAATGCTGCTGGGGCATTAGTCAACCCGAAAGACATCACCGGGAACTCGTAGTGCCCATATCGCGTCCTGAACGCTGTCTTCATAATATCTGAGTCCCTGATCTTCAACTGATGATAGCCGATCGAAGATCAATCTTAGAAAATACACTAGCTCCCTGTAGCTGATCAAATAGGTCCTCAATACGAGGCAATGGGTACTTATTCTTCACTGTTACCTTGTTCAGCTGCCTGTAATCGATGCACATTCTCATTGTGCCATCTTTCTTCTTCACGAACAACACCGGTGCACCCCAAGGTGACACACTCGGACGAATGAAACCCTTATCTAAGAGTTCCTGAAGTTGTTCTTTCAATTCTTTTAACTCTGTTGGTGCCATGCGATAGGGAGGAATAGAAATGGGCTGAGTGCCCGGCACCAAGTCAATACCAAAGTCAATATCTCTGTCAGGCGGCATGCCTGGTAGGTCTGTTGGAAATACATCCGGAAACTCCCTTACAATGGGGACCGAATCAAGACTGGGTGTCTCGGCCTCAACATTTCTAATGAAGGCCAAATAAGATAAACAACCCCTGCCAATCATTCGTTGAGCCTTTATATAAGAAATCACCCTGTCGGACACATAATCAGTCAAGCCACGCCACTCGATCCTCGGATTACCTGGAATAGCTAGTGTGACTGTTTTGGCATGACAGTCCAGAATCGCATGATAAGGAGATAACCAATCCATGCCTAGGATAACATCGAAATCTACCATGCCAAGTAGTAATAGATCAACTCGGGTCTCCAGACCCCCAATAGTAATAATACAGGATCGATATACCTGATCCACAACAACGGTATCCCCCACTGGGGTAGACACATGTACGGGCAAAGCAAGAATACCACGGGTCATACCCAAATGATGTGCAAAATAAGTAGAGACATAAGAATAGGTGGATCCGAGATCAAATAAGACAGAAGCATCCCTATGGCAGACTGAGATAATACCTGAAATGACCGCATCTGAAGCACTAGCATCCTTCCTATCTGGAAGAGCATAGAAACGAGCCTGGCCTCCACCAGTATGATCCTCACCCCTAGGGCGACCTGTGGATACCTGGCCACCGGTCCTAGCCGACTGAGCGGCGCTGAAGAAACAGGAGTAGAAGACGAGGGTTGATCCCTCTGCTGAGACCTCTTGCGAAGCCACTAAGGACACTCTCTCCTGATATGGCCCAAGTCACCGCAGCCAAAACAACGGCCTGAAGATGGAAGAAGGGGCTACTGAGGACCCCTCGCTACAGATGAACCCGGTGCTGAGGAAACAGGAGCATAGCTCTGAGCTGGAAGAGCACTCAGTGCAGGCTGACTCTACTGACAGCTCTGCTGACCCTGATAACCCTGATGGCCCTGACGACCACAATCTGATCAAAACAACGGCCTGAAGATGGAAGAATGGGCTGTTGAGGACCCCTCGCTACGCTGAGGTTGGCCCCTAGACGGAGCACCAATGTAGCTGCCAGTACCACGAGGCTTCTTGGCCTCTCTCCCCTCCCGCTCTCTGCGGCGATCCGTCTCGATGTGACGGGCAGCATCAACCACCTCCTCAAAGGTAACTGCCGAAGCTCTCTCACTGGTCATCGATATGCGGATGGGATAAATAAGGCCATCAATAAATCTCTGAATCCTCTCTCTATCCGTAGGAACCATCCACATGGCATGACGGGCCAGTTGTGTGAATCTCATCTCGTACTGATTAACTGTCATCTCTCCCTGCTTCAACCACTCGAACTGACGTCGCAGCTCCTCTCTCTGAGACTGAGGCACGTACTTCTCCAAAAATACCGTGGACAACTGCTGCCAAGTGAGGGGCACTGCCCCAGCGGGCCTACGCCTCTCGAAATCCTCCCACCACTGAAATGCTGCACCTGTGAACTGAAAAGTGGTGAATGAAACACCGCTGGACTCTAGAATACCCGCGGTGCGAAGCATGCGCTGACATCTGTCAAGAAAACCCTGGGCGTCCTCGCCCTCAGCACCACTGAATGTCGGAGGCTGTAGCCTCTCAAATCTCTCCAAACGACGCCGCTCATCGTCGGGCATAGCTGGAACCATATAAGCAGGAGCTGGTGCAATGGGCGCAACTGGCTGGACTGGCTCGGGTGTGTGAGCCACGGGGGTCTGATTCCCTCCCCCTGCCTGTGAAGAAGATACTGCAGCAGTAGCTGCAACTACCTGTGCCAAGCCTGTGCACACCGATAAGATCTGAGCCAAGGTCTCCTGAAGACCCGGTATCACAATAGGCACTGCCGGTGCCTGAACCTGAGTTGCCGGAGCGTCTGCCGCTGGAATCTGGTCCTGAGTCTGATCGGCTGGTGGGTCAGCAAGTGCTGGTGCTGGTGCTGCTGCCCTACCTCTACCACGACCACGGCCTCTGGGTGCCAATGGTGGTCGTCCGCCACGTCCGTTAGCTCGTGTTCTCGCCATCCGCGAGAGAATAGAATATGGAAAGATTTAATTTCATGATAACACAAATCGCACGATATGAATTCAAGAAAATGAGGTTTTTCCTAAAGTTTCTGTAGCCCTTCGAAGATAGATACGGACGTCTACGTACCGATCCGCGAAAGCCTACTAAACCGGCTCATGACTCGCGAGTCCTAATAACCTAGAGCTCTGATACCAACTTAGTGTAATTATGCGAATTTCATATAAATTGAAGTGGGTTATGATTCTTTGACCCGTATTTGATATAATTATTGTTATTTGACTAGATTCTACACACGAGGCAACGAAATTCAAAGGAAAAGGCATCGCGGACGAGTCCACGACCGGCTAGAGGTGAGTAGTTTGTGTATATAGTAGCCTGAGGGTTCGAAACCCCGGCTTAGCACATTGTGACACTAATAGGGCGTGGCTCGCACACCGTGGCAGGTGCGGGATTGATTGTGATTGGGGATTGAGACTTGGTCCATCCCGAAGGTGAATAATATGTTGTTAGTGTTGGAAATACACTGTATTTGCTATATTTGTGGGCTGTAAGCCTTGTTTGGGGCCTTGTGCCGATCTGTAGCGTCCTTAGAGGACAATATTTATGTGATAGCTATAATTGCTTAAATCACTAATCTCAGTCCTGGAAATTGAAATCACACTTTTGAAATGCTAAGTCACCGCTTTTACAAATTTAATAAAGTTAAAGTATTTTTCATAAATTATGAATTGAGAACTGGAATTAAGGAAAATGAAATGTTTTGTGACTCAATTGCTTATTGTGGATTGAGCATGGGATCGGGCTGCACGCCGCAGTGGTTGATATGAGGATCGAGCTGCACGCCGCAGCAGTATTGCGCTTGGGTTGTAGGAGCCCCTCCGGAGTCTGTACACACCCCCAGCGAGCGCCGTCGACGTTAAATTGGATCGGGCTACACACCGTAGCGGTTATGTGCATTGCATTGCATCTGTATTTGTTGAATTACTCTGTGGTAGCTGTATTGTATTGTTGTTGCTAGTTCGTAGGAGATTCGAACTGTAGTTTAGCTTCATTATGTGGTAATATGTGGATTTCTTATTTTCAGCTACTTGTATATATTTATTACTCACTGAGTACTTAGTACTCACCCCTACTCCCTACACCTTTTGTGTGCAGACTCAGGTACTTAGGAGCAGTAGTCAGGCATTTCCAGCGTTTGAAGTGTCATATCGAGTTGTTGAGGTAGCCGCCTACGTTCGCAGAACCTAGCTTCTCCTCTCCTTTCCAGTTGTTATTTTGTATTTTGTATTCAGACTTGAGTACTTCTATATCGTACTCTCTATTCCTGTTGGGTTTGTTAGAGGCTCTAGACTTGTGACTCCGGATCTTTGGGAGTGTCAGTACTTTTGTTCAGTATTATTATTATTGGAGTTCTTAAACTCATATATTCTTCTTGGGTTGTCCATTTGGGGACCGGTATTTTGTGATAATTAAATTGTTGGTCTGGCTGGCCTAGCTTGATTGTTGGGCGCCATCACGACCGGATTTGGGTCGTGACATCATGTCAACTATGATGGGTGGGTACTCACAACGAGGACGTTGTGTCCTTGTTGGTGGGGTGAGTGGTATCAATGGTATCAGCGGGTAGCTGTAGCTGTAGCTCACAGGAGTCACACATCGGAATTGAGAGGGAGTCCTGGGCTAGTTAAGTAAGGGTGTTGGACCACCATGTGCATAGGCCTTTTCCCCAGTGGACCAGCTGGGGAGGAACAAAACCGTGCGGGCTAGGCCCAAAGCGGACAATATATGCACAGTGGTGGGCCGGGTCGTTACAGGTCGTTACCCCTTTTCCTTTAAGAGATACGAAAACCAAATATATAAGAAAATTATGGCAAACACCTAACAATCTCTTCTCTTTTTCTTTTTTATTTTCTCGAGAGAACTTCATTTGTAGCCACTTATTGAAAACTAATGACAACTGGTAGCCATAAAATAAGGCATACATTTCATAGCCCAAAACTAATTATCAAGTGAAACCCAGAAAACCAGCGGAGACTCTAGCTCCTCAATGCAACCTTCTTTTACACTTAATATTAGTAGTCTAAATATTTTAAATTCCAATAATATACTTTCAAACCTAGTGAAATCCCCGTCAAAATCCATCATTTAGGCCCAAAAATTCCATTAAACACAACCGTATTCTCCATAACCACCAAAATCCCCTTTTTTATCTTTTACAAAAAAAAGTAGTGATGCAATCTAGAAAAATATAAAATTTCATAAGCAAAAATAACTATGATATAAGAAGAGGAAATGTACAAGTTTTACACGTACTATACATATTATACACTAGTATAAAGTGTATATACACTTTTTATGCATCGTGCGTCAATATATATACTATTATACACTTTATATATAAAAATATACGAACACTGAATTTGTATAAAAAGTATATATGCATTATATCACTGTCGATACACCATTCATATAAATGTACATACATAATATATACACATTATATCCAATATTTTCAACACTCGCCATAGTCACCATAATCTTTCACATCCTGTTTTTTATAACATGTGTATAATTAATTTATCATTAGTGTATATGTATACACACTGATTAGATATTATATTAAACAATTATTATACACTGATTACACGACGTATAAATAAAGGAGCACTGACGATAATGGAGGACACCGAACTTGGCCGGAAAAAGATTTTCTCCAGCATCGGCTATTTTATTTTCTCTATTTATCATCTTCTTGAAAAAATCATCCGAAAAAATATCATGCAATACTATATCTGAAAGTGGACAGAAAGAGATAAAAGCGATGAAAGCGACAACCACCGTCAGACTTTTGCTAGAAATTACTAAAATAAGATAGATATTTCTGCATCTACGTAAAAGAGGAGGAAATCGCAAAAAAAAAGAGAATTTTTTTTTAAAAAAAGTGTGTTGGTGTCGCTATAGGAAAAGAAAAGAAAAAAGAAAAAATGAGGGAATGAAGAAGGGAAAAGATAAGAAGAAAGGTAAAGATGAAAAATTGAAGATCAAAAGAGATGAGAACAGGGGGGGGGGGGGGGAGAGAGAAGCATGCGGTTGAAAGAGAACAGAAGTGCATTGGGAATAATGGCTTTACTTTGTCAATAAATTGGGCCTAAAGGCTATTCGGGTCCATGGCTAATAAAATTTTGAAGGGCTATAGAGGATAGTTTTCTCCTTTTCTTTCCGTGGTTGAGTCGCAATAGCTTTCAGATGGGCTAGTTAGCCGATGGGCCTTCATCATTTAATAAATGTATGGGGTTGCTACAATGCACGAAATAAGTGAGCGAAGTGCAGTAGTAGCCACTTTTAGTCCCTCTATTAAAATATGTTCACAATTTATAACGTATTTAAAGATTAGTCAATTCATCCAAACTTCAAGACTAATTATCCTGAATTTGGAAATTGAGGTAGTGTCCTGAATTTTTGAGTTATCAATTTGAAATTCAAGACAAATTGTCTTGAATTTTTGAACTACTAATTTAAATTTTAGAACATAAGATTCGAACTTCTGGGCATAATGTTTGAACTTTAGGATACGATATCTAAAGTTTAAAATTTGAAGTTTAAACTTTAGGATGTTGTGACTTGATGTTTTAGCAAAATCGACTAATCTTTAAATATATAGTAAATTATGAATATATTTTAAACAACATACTTAAAAGTGACTACCTGATGTTATTTCTACGAAGTTGACATGTGAATCTAAGAGGTACTTTTCTTATTAAGACATAAAGGTAGATCGTTTCATTATGTGAAACCAAGATTTGCTTGGAGGTTGATAGTAGGCTATAATTATGTTGTTTAGCTACCAATTATGCTAACTTAGCTACAGTTTATTAATATTCTAATGTTAAATGATAAAAAATTGCTCTAATTAAGAACTTTATGCCTTGTATGAGCAGTTTCGGGCTATGAGGACATTAAATAGCATTTTGGAATTAATATCGAGCAATGAAGGTCAATCGGAGGTTAGTGCACACAAAAGAAGAAAGAAAAAAAATGAAGGTCGAAACTCCTCCAGGTACGCGGTCAATCCGCGGCAATGCACTGGCTGCGCAAGTCAGGCAGAACACCCGGTAAAATGCGCGGTTAGTCCGCGGTTGATTCGCGGCCGCGCACGTGCTTCCGAAAAAATAATCCAAGGCCAATTTTGTAATTAAAATGGCGACTAACCTTAACTTATATGAAGTCGGACTCACCTAAAAAGAGGAGACTTATTTTTAGAAGAACTTCTGGCATAGCTTAGACCTAGGAGACCGGGAGATTCGACTTAAGGAAGCAAGAGCACACTAGGAGCAAGGCAGAGAATTCTTCTACGAGTTTTTCACTTCCTTCTTTCTATTTTTATTATTGGTTATGAATTATAATATTGTAGTTATGCATGCTATTGTGAATATCTAATATGTTATCTAGGGTATTGATAGAACCTATTGGAGGATGATTTTTCTATTACGTTAATATAGATCTGCTGTAGCCTTTTCTCTAATTATTGAACTACATTTATATTGTGGTTGATTGAAGAGCTCTTAATCAATTGTGCCTATTTAGTGTGTATTACTCGGGAGAGAGTGCATATTTAGGTATTTAGTGAATAACATTACTCCTAACGTATATGAGGGATCAATACGGAGGACTTAAAGGTGGGATTGGGAATAACGAAACCTTGGTGCAATCCGAGTGAGCCACACTCAATGCCAACTAGCATAATTTGGGAGAATATGTCTAGAAAAATTGTGATAATTACTTAGGAGAGAGTTATGAAAGTCAGAATGCTCATGATCGGTAGAGAAAACTTAGGCAAATATATAGAAAATGAAGCGAAAAAAATTCTGGCAATAGGGAAAATTATAACTCTAGACCTCCTTAATCTTGTTTCCAATACTTATCCTTGTTAATTGATAGTTTTACTTCTTTCTATTATATTTTATCTAATTAAATAAAAATAAACATTATAATCTTTATAATTAGAAAATTATTTGGACTTGTGTTTTTTAGCGATATTGAGCAATTGTGGCTAAGCTTTAGTTCTTCATGGGATTCGACTCCGGACTTACAAATCAGATTATATTTACAACAACCGCTTAGTCCTTTTTATAAGTTATAGTTGGGCGTGATCAAATTTTGGCATTGTTGTTGGGGAACTAATGGTTTAGCTGCAGGTGTATATATTGCTAGGTTGCAAGTTTGAACTTTTGTTTTTGCTTTCTTTTATTTGATTTTTTTTGTTTTACTTGTTAATTTGAGAAACTTGGCATCTTGAAATTATGAGAGTTTTGATGTTGGTAATTCTACTTTTGATCCTCCT